>CAJHUC010003092.1:0-22178 GCA_905146915.1 Ostreobium quekettii | reverse complement strand
CCCAGCGACTTGGTCCCCGTCCAGTTGCGTAAGATTACATCAGATGGAATCCAACAAGAGCATTCATGCATCCAGTTCCTTGAGGAAAAAGATACTTCCTATGGCACACGGCCATTCTCTCCCCACACATCCCCCTCAAATTGTCCGAAGGCTTCTCTCAAACAGTTCCCTAAGGCCAGTGATGCGTCCCCCCGCACCAGCCTGGCCGCCACGCCCCCCAGCCGCAAAAGTAGCCTGGCCCTCCAGAATGCGTCCCGAAGCTAGAAAGTCCGCACCCACATTGTACAGTTCGACATCCACGGCAACAGCGGGTTGATGACGCATTCCTGATTTTGATGGTCATCTGATGGCAACCCACCGGCCCCCAGGCCATTCGCCCACACGTTGCCTGGTTTATGGCCAGTAGCCAATGGTTGACGCGAGCAGGTCCATGTGCAGGAGAAGAAATTATCCAGTAGAAAACAACTGTCTGTGTTCGCCGCCCACCACGCCCCGCACAGTCCAGAGGCTGCCAGCCCGAATCGATCAAGTGAGCCGGACTGGGCGCAGCGACAGGTGAGTCAGGCCGCACTTGGTGACGAAAATTTCACACCGATTTTCACAGCTGGCAGTCAGACGTCGCTTCGCTCTGGCGTCAGCACCAAATGCCCTATCATGAGACATCTCTGCCAATTTTCTTGCGAGACTTCCTTGCCTGCCATCCGGCGCGCCTGATCTCTGGACAGGCTCACACAGCACTGCATTCGCACATGCCGCATCTGCACGGCCCCCATTTGCTGGAAAAAAAGCAACTAAAAATTAAGTGCCAACAGTCATTTGGCCCCGTAGTGTTGGAGAACTAATCCCACAGGCCCCAACGATATTTGGACGCGGGGGAGAGCACACGCTCTCCACGCAACTGCCTTGCTGGGAATCCCAAACGCTTGGGGATCCAAACGCTCCTGTGCGTTTATTGCTGCACATGCAATCCTGCACAGAAAGCCAACCCTTCTGCCCACCAGCTTCCACAACCTGCAGGCCAGATACCGTGCCCCGTTGACAGGGCATCCTCTGGCGTGCTGCCACGTTTGAAGCCCCGCCTAACACCTCGGTGCCAACCTCGTTTCAGGCACGCAACCACTGTCCGTCTCGTTCTTGTATACTGAGATCAGGTCTGGATGAAAGCCCCATTATAAATCAATCTAAGTTCATCCACACCCGGCAACAATTCTTGTGTTTGCTGTTGTCACAAAAAGACAGCGACCATCGCCCTATGACAACGAGATCGTGGTTTCCCGTTGCAAACAAGTCCCTTCCCCCTGCTCCCCCCTCTGACACAGGTACAAATTGGGAAAAGAAGGTTTGACTCCACCCCATGCCGCATCCCTTACCATCCTGCCCCCACACAAGCCATCGCCCAGTCTCCACCTCCTTTTCCAGACGTTTCCACAAACCGAAACGCCAATTCAATCCCTCACGGTGACAGGACATCACTGGATCAAAAATCGGCCCCAGGGCCCTATCTTTCTGGCCCCCATGCCTCCCCAGTGCCCCTCAAAGCCAAAAATACATCAACTGTGGCGCCGGCAGGCCGGCGCCTTTATTGCTGCAGGAAATCTATCCGCAGTGCTTTGATAAGCATGTCCAGCTCGATCTGCGAAAAGAGAGGCAACTTTCCCCCGGTGGCCCCCAGCTTGTCAGGCATGAGCCCGAGCCTGGCCGCATGGCTCGTTGGCGACTGCGGATCCAGACTTGCCTCCAAGGCGGCAAGAGGCACAGTTGAGAACTGGCTGGCCCGATCGCCACTGGTGAAATGCTCTGGTGAGTACCACTCCAAGGCTGGGCTGAAGGGCATAGACACCTCCATCGCGCAGTCGCCATCAGGCGTCCCTGGATGTCCGCTGCTGATTGGAACCTCGACTGGAGCAAAGTCAGTGGGGAAGCATGTTAAACCTGAAGGGCACAGATGAGAAGCCAGTCACATCCTCTCCCAGTGATCTTCCCATTCCACATGGCTGTGGCGAAAGTTTGTCACAGCGTGGGGCACAAAACAAACATGATCCTGAACAACAGCCTGAGATTCTATTCGACAATGGATGGTGAGCAGGAACTTCTCTGTTTTCTCTGAGGCATTGAGGTATCCAGTTACACAAACAACAGCTGCAGCAATCGATGAAAATGTTTCACATGTTCCTGGCAAATGGAGGACAGTACACTGGTCTCTGAGTGCAGCAGAGAAATCAAGATGACTGAAGCTGTGGCAAAACTCACCATCTGTGAGAGGGAGACTCGTTGGCCCAAACATGGTGTCCACAAGAGAGTCGAATTCCGGTGCTTGGTCCCCATAATTGGCCACGCTGTGGGGGACATTGATGAGCACCTGCGGGGGTGGGGAACGCCCAGCACATATGTCAGATGAATGCAGCCAAAACCCTGACACAGAAGCGCATGTCCCCCCTGTCACAGAAGATGGCAATGTGGTGGAAGGTTCACCATCCAGACCAGCCGTCCTGTGGCCATGGAGTACCCAGCCACCAGGCACTCAGAACTGAACACTGGCGCCAATGCTGCAAAGAAAAGTATCACGCCGCACAAAACGATCCCCGATCGAACACAGGACTACCTTCCGAGACAGGAATCGGATACATACTCCTCAGGCCAATGCATAACCGTGGACGGTGTGCCATTTTGATGATTGTCAATTGCCAGTGGACTGGCGAGCCATGTGCGCGGATGCCATTGCCTTGGCGTTTCACGGGCGAGCGCACTTTCGGATTCGACAACGTAGGCCAGGAGTCGACAAACGGGAGATCGCCTCACCTGCTCATCCACGGGTCCGGACATGCCGTGGCTCGTGGGCTCTTCCTTCACTCCGGGCGCACCAAGCACAGCCTTCGGCCGCCGTCCCCTCCTCCGATCTGACAAACAAAACCACAACCAGGCGACCCATCAGCCCAGCGGCGCGAGCACCGGGGCGGCCCCGGGCAGAGCAGAAAACCAAATCCCCTCCCCACGCCAGCGTCGACGCCCCGCGATCGGACGTCCGACCAAGCGACGGGTTAATGTCGTACGCCCCGACGGCGCCTCGAGCATCAACGCCAAGCCGAGCTCCGGCTCCCGCCGCGGCCAGTCCGGATCCCCCAGCGGCCGTCCCAGCGGCTCATGCCCCGCCCAAGAATCCCAACAGACCCCCTGACGGAATATGACGACTATGCCCAAACCGCCAAAGGCGCCCCCCAAACACCCCAACCCCCGCCCGCACACTCACGTCCTTGCTGAAGGAGCGCGCCGTCCTTCGTCATGCCCCTCAGCCGCCCGTGCGCGGACGGCCGCCCTCGCCGCCTGCCCACCGTGGCCTTGCGCCGCAGGAGCGCCGCCCAGCGGTTCTTCACCGCGTTGTCGGTGCGGCCGCCCACCAGCCGCGCGATAAGGGTCCATCGGTTGCCATGCACCTCGTGCAGCGTCTTCAGCGCGGAGTCCTCCTGCGGGACAGGGCCCGGGGGACGATCAATTCCGGCTCCAGAGCGGGGATGGGGAATGGGGGCCTGTCGTAACGGGCGGGATCGCGCACGTGACGGCAACGTAACGTTGGAAGCCGAGGGATCGGCGCGTGTAAGGGGAATGGTCGGCGCCATGGCGGCGAGGCAAGGCTGGCCGCGCGGGGTTGATGCCGCGGATGGCGACGGGTGGGTGCGCGGTTTTGCTGGGTCGGCCGTACACGAAATCCACCCCTGGGGGTTGGTCCCAATGCCACCGGGCGGTGGCGCCGAAAGGTCCAAAGCGACGAAGCGCTTTGTTGGGCCGCTGCCAACCGCCCGACACGCCAAAGGGGGCGTCGCCAAGGCGCGCCTACCCTTCGCGTCAGAATCGGAAGATGGAGGGTCAGGTCGCCCGCCCCGTGCGCACCCCGGCCGCCCCCTCACCTCATGGCTCCACGACCCCTTCTTCACCTCCAGGCTCAGGCAATTCTTCCATCTCCGCCGGCACTGCGGGACAGCCCACGAACCGCGTAAGCGCGCCGGACGGCCGCGGCCCCAGCCCAACGCCACCCAGACCCGGCCCCCTCCCCCCGCCCCCGCCCCCACATAGGGGATCGAATCCAAATCCCCCCCCCTTCGCCCCACCTGCTTGCTCTCCTTCGTGCCGAGCTTGGCGGCGATCAGCGACCAGCGCTTGTCGCCGTACTCGTCCACCAGCAGCCTCAGCTTCTCGTCCTCCTGCGCGCACCGCGCCAGAACAATCAGTCGCGGCACATCGCGCCCATGCCGCGCTTCGACGCCGGCGCCAAAACCGCCCGCGCCGCGGCGACGGGCTCCCAGCGCCCGAGAGGGCTTTCCTGAAATCCCCTCGCGGTCTTCCCAACCTGCTGGCTCCACGCCACGCCTCCCGGCATGGTCCCTCCTGGCCCCCAGACCCCCCGGCCAGCAGCGCGCGCCACGGCGCATTTGGCCAGGCGGGCTAATACGTACTGGACGGAACCGGGCGGATGGGCGCAGGGCCGCGACGGGGCAGCGGACGCGGGACCTGTCAATCTCCTCAGCCGCCGCGGAAATGGCTTTGATGGCCGCGGGGCGCGTGGCTGGGCCTGACGGGCGCCTTCACCCGGTTCCGCGATCTCGGTGGGGGGGTGGGGGTTGGGGGAGATTAGTAGAGGGGGAGTCATGGGCGCGGTGTGAGGTGTGGCGCTCTGCGCCCGGAGCTGGGGACGAGAATGTGGTAGTCCCTCTGTCTTCGTGAGGACCTCTTCTTCCCTTCCGCGAGGATCCCTTCTTCCGCTGAGGAGGCCCACGCCGGTCAGTGGGTCGGTGGTTTAGGGTTTCGGGGTTCAAAACAAGAAGGGGTCTTCACGGAAAAGACAGGGCGACTAGTTTCATTCCACTGGGGACATCATCCATGCGGGAAAACGGCAAAGAAAGGGGGGGCACTTGCCCTGAAGTTGAAGCCTTTCAACTTGAAAAAGCCTTTCTTCTTTTTGGCATGTGGCATGGCTGCAAGGGGGCGTCGGGGAGCGCTGCTGGCGGCCAGGATGGTGGGGCAGGGGAGAGCTAATGGCCCAGTGGGACGGGTTCCGCGCACTGTGCTGGAAAGGGTGGTTGAAATTATGTGTTGTTTCTATTAAATGTAATGTATTACAAAAACTATGTTGAAATTATATAACCGGCCAGGTTGTATAACCGGCCAGGTTGTATAACCGGCCAGGTTGGGCGTTTCTTGATGGAATTGGCCGTCAATCCAGTATCCAAGGTTTCGAGAGCTCGACGACATGTTTGTTCCAAAGGCCACGGAGTGCTCGTTGCGGTGTGACGTGGGGATGTGCTGTTTGTGGCGTTGGTCCAATTCAGCTTTCCTTTCGTGCATTCGACTGCCCGCTTTATGCCTTGCGCCGTCTCGGAATGTTTTCCTCACGGACTGCTCGAGGCTGTCCCGACGCTCGAATGCCGAAACTGAACACAACGCAGGTTTTCTCCCCTAGTGCTCATTGCGGCTCCGCGGGGCCCAAGGCAGCCGCAGTGCGACCCAAGACAAAACACAAGAGAACGCTTCAAGCAAAAGGATAAAATAACAGAAAACTGCGGTGATGTCGGTCTGTACGAGTGGCAGACTCTAGAGAAGACCGGAAATCACTTGCGGCTCAAGCCAATGCAACTACTTTCTCAACATTCCACTTCACAACGTTGTGGACTCTCGTTCAATCAGTCAACGACCAGCCAGAAAAGGACCCCCCCCCCAAATGCATCACACGCTGCTCCCTCCCCCTTCGAGGCCCCGCCCTCCGTAACTAAGCATCGCCCGCCCCCACGACATCCGAATCTTCCGATCCGAAACGGCCCCCCCGTCTCGTGGGCCCGTCATCGGCCCCGATTCCGCTGATGGGCGTCGACCATGCAGATCTCTCGTGGCGCGATCTGTGATGGATCGACCGAGATCTCTCGTGAGCCCCCGTCCCTGCCCAGGACCGCCCCGGGGCGCCCAGTCTGCCCGCTGGCATTACACATGCCCCCTTGGGCCCCGCGGGCCCGCCCGCCGCCTGCGGTGACGGAAGTGTTACGAACGGTATTCAAATGGCCGTTGGTGTGGGGCCTTTGTTGGGCTGAGGGCGTCGCGTTGGGCTTGAAGGGGGGCGGGATGGCTGGAGGCGCCGTTGCGCGTTGAGCGCGGCCCCTCTGGGTAGCGTGTGAAGCTTTGCAGCTCTGAGGATCCCCGCGTCCGCACAGACTCCCGGCCGAAGTTCTGAGGTGGATGGGAGAACTGCGCCAGGGATTCTGGGACACTGGTGGGCAGAAGCTGTGGGGCACGGCGTCAGGCTAAGCTTGAAGGGTCGCGGCCTGTCCGGAGGTGGGCTGTGTCGTTTGCGAGGCCCGCCAGGGCAGTGTGTGAGGCTCTGTGGTGATGTGGAGGTCTGATGGGGATGGGAGAATTGTATTTGGGATTCCAGGACAGTGGGCGGTGAGGAGATGTTGAGCGGGAGGGCCTCACGCAGGCTTGAAGGGGCGCGGAGTGTCTGCAGACACCTGCAGCTGAAGGTGGGTTGTGCGTTGGGCGTGGCCCGCCAAGGCAGCGCGCGAGGCTATGTGGAGATGTGGATGTCTCATGTAGATGGGAGAGCTCTGCATTGGGAATCTAGGGCAGTGGGCGGTTGGCGGAGGTTGTGGGGGCACGTGGAAGGCAGGGGTGGGAAGACGAGCATCAGGGGTCTGCGGCGAGTGATTGCAAAGGAATGGCGGGAGTGGGGGGCGCCGACACCAAGCCGATGTCCCCGTGGGAAGAGCGTGGTGATGTGCTGGATGTTGGCAGCCTCTAGCGCATGCAGATGCTGTTTCACATAGCGCGGCGCTGAAACCTGGGGTGAGGTCGCCGGTTGGGCCGGCCGGGCGCCCTCGAGCCGCCGGGAGTGCGGCGATGCCCATCTGCCGAGGTGCACATGCACACGTGCGGCACGGTAGAATCTGTGGCGGCTTGTTCTTGTGCGACCGAAGGAAGGGCGCCGTGTCCTTATGGACAAGGAGGGCGTGTTCAACGCGAGTGGTGACGAAGATTCGTTGATGCGCGGCACGGGGGGGTGGGGGGTGCAATCCCCCATTCCTCCAATTATAGGCGACTCCAGGGCCTGGATTGGTTGAGCCTGTTGCCGACGTCGGGCGGCTGGCCGTCGGCGCTGGGCCGAGAATAGTCGTCAACGTCTGCGCAGGCCAAAAGTTTCGCTGGCAGGGTCGGCAGGACTGCGCCAGCCGCCCGCGCTTTTGGATTCCGACTGGAGGTTGCGCACGTATCAGTTTCATTGCATTCTTCAGGTTGCTATAGTTTCATCCGTGCCCAGAGTGACTGTTCCAAGCACTCATGCGCCGGCAACTGAATAACTGGGCATATGCATGGGCCCAAGTGGCCGCGGCTTGCCGGTGTTGTGAGCCTGCTGGTGGAAGCCTGTCAACTGCCGGTTGGTGCGCATCCATTGCCACCGCATCGCAAATGGCCAAAGCCGCCAATGAGAGCCTGCAGGTCCAGGGGAGTTTGCGACCCAATCACAACAAACAACATGCTGCTGCAGCCAGCTGGCTGTATAGCATAGGGAATCTCCTTTGCGAAAGTTGGCGTGCTTTACTGCGCTTGGCTGTTAAATAGGCCAAGTTCCTTTACTTTTTCGAAGGTATTATTATTGGTACACCTGATTCCA
Organism: Ostreobium quekettii; assembly: GCA_905146915.1. Classification (NCBI taxonomy): domain Eukaryota; kingdom Viridiplantae; phylum Chlorophyta; class Ulvophyceae; order Bryopsidales; family Ostreobiaceae; genus Ostreobium; species Ostreobium quekettii. Next base: position 14,527 of record CAJHUC010003092.1, on the reverse strand, counting down.
ACCACTCAAAACATTGATCCTTTTCAGCTATAATCAATTTGATTTGTTTTTTTTTTTTGGGCGTAGTAATCTATTCCTTTCGTGCCTCTTGTTCCTGTTTACATGTGCAAGCCTGCGACAACTAGGCAACGGTCATTCTACATATTCTGTTGCTCAGAATGTCCCCATAGATTCACATTGAGCGAAACCTGGGAGCAAACCATTCCATTGAGTTTTAGTCCAATTCAGCCGAGCATGTTTGTTTCTACAAGTTCGTGGTTCACATGAGTGCATTGAATGGAACTGCACAGCTGGCAGTCTCGCAATGCACAAGATATTTCTGCGGATTTCAGTTGAAAGGATTTCTCCTGCTTCCTTGTCCAGCACAAGTCTCAAGTGCTTTAACCAGCGCCAGGGCCGCAGGGAATCATATATCATGCTTGTTGTTTACGTTTACGTTTACGTTTCTACATTTACGTTCTTGCGTTTACGTTTTTACGTTTACGTTTTTGCGCATAAAGCCTAAATTTGCAAAAGGGGGTATTTTTGCTGCTGTATTTACTTTTTTATGACTCGTTGTGACACCGAGGTAACACGATAAAAATCGCGCACAATGATCAGTGCTGCGCCTCCTTCAGCACCCGCAACGCAGCGTCGACTTCGTGCTCGGTAAGGGCCACGACGGCGTGGAACAAAAGTTTGTTTTCTGCCCATTACAGCGCGTCTGGCTGCTACTCCCCGGACTCCCGAAGGCTGTATGTACTGTCTTTATATAGAAGGGGGTGCATTTACGTTGTATTTACGCATTTTCACTCGTTTATACTCGTAAAAAAATAACAACTACTCTTATGCGTAAAAATGTAAATAAGATCTGTGTCTACGGCGTAAATAAGAAGCCTGTCATATATGAATCACATGTGCCATATACTTCCTCCGTCCCAGATTGATTGTCGTCTATTTAAAAGGCTAAATTATTTATAAGGAATGCCTCAGATTTTCAAAACAAGATCAAAATCGAAAAGATCACATCTCAAAACCATAGACTATCAATTTACAAGAAGAAAAAGGGAGGCATGACCCTTTTGAGCGCAAGGAGAAGGTAAATTTTTGTCATTTTCGACCCCAAATATTGAGATTTACTATGTAAAAAGACTCTTGATACAAAGTACTGCCAAATACCCAATACTCAATGGATTAACATGAAAGTTTTATGGTGTACTCCTAACTCAAAAAGACAACCGTAGGCAATATTTTAGTCAAAACAGGTGCGAGCATGATGGAGAAATACTGCCCAAAAATCATAGACGACAATTAATCTGGGACAGAGGAAGTATGAATCATATGTGCTATATACATGGCACCGCCATTTCGAAGGCCCTGCTAGCACACAAGAAATGGTATTGGCAATTTGGGAGCATTTTCATCATTTCAATCATGGAGTTGCAGAAGCGGGCTTTTGGTTTAGACATTTGATGTGCAGAAATTGGATATTCTTTGTTATGGTTTGAATGAACATTGTCGGCTTAGGGGGTGCAGTTGGAAATTGAATAAGTTGGGCAGAGACAATAATCAATGTTTGATAATATTTTAAAGCATGTAACATCATAAAATATGAATTCCCCATGAATGTGGTTCTGGACAACGCCCACTTGTACGACACAAAAGCGGCGGCAGGGATCACAGGGAACACGTTCAACTTGAACGTCCAAGAGCAGAATATTTTATATGCTGGAATATGGCTACAGACAATCTCGGTATTTACACATAAAAGGTTCCCCATTTATGATACTTATAGCTGTATACTTCCTCTGTTCCGAAAATAGTGTCGCACCTATAATTTGGAAGAATAGAGGTCAAAATGTGCAAGTCATGAAAATTGACTGAAACAGCTTTAACGCGCCATATCAAGAGCTTTCCTTAGAGCCTTTGAACGTGGCAAACATCGCCGTCGTTCTCAGGATATGATTAGAAGAGCTGAAACGGCACCTTTTATTTTGTTGGGATTTTGAGAGTTTTGGTATGCACTGAGGACGCATCAGACTTCCAAGCAAAATCCGCAAAACAAAAGTTGCGAGTTTATTGCAGATAATCGTGTGTTAAGAACAATTGTACATATGTTGTGGCCAAAAACCAAGAGACACCTGGACTAGTGCAAGAGCATTGAACTAGCCAACGTATCAAGGTTAATAAGGCCTTGCATGCTGAAGGTAACCCAAAAAACTGCCTTGCCTGAGGCCAGAATGGTCAATCATTGCAATCGAAAATTTGCGAGACATGGTTCAGCGTAGCGGAAGAGAACGTCCACAAAGAGTATGACCGAAATGATGCCAAAACTGTTGGAAGGTGAAGTAGCGTCTATTGTTTGCCCTTAGCAATATTCTTGATTAATTTTGGGGAAATGGGTTGGCATATATGGGATAAGGTGAAAACAAAACCAAGGGGAATTATGGCCCTGACCAAGGCGGACAGCGACGCCGCTTAAAAGGATGTGAATCTCCTGTTGTATGGTGATGACAAGTGCAAGCAACATCCACATTAACCCAAAATAGACCAATGATTCCGAATCTGGTGGCGCATTGATATCAATCGATCACTCAATCGATTGAGTGAGTTGATTTTGCAGAGTTATAGCAAGAATTCAAGATGTGACGTTATTTTGAAATAGAGGCAGTACATTTGCAAGAGCACATATCGTCTCTGCAATAGGTTCATTTTTGCAATTGCTCGCAAATGTGTAACTGGGGTGATGAGAAATATCTTGGTGCCTTTTAGCGTGAGCACTCGAATGGAAAAAGCCTGGAAACAAGCACGAATTATATATATTCTATATCACATTAATTCCATTCCACATGTCTGAAGGGATCGCCGGTCTCCACGATGTGGTGGGGGTGTACACGTTCACGTTCATCTAAACATGTTCAGGAGGATCGTGGAGGAAACGCGATGCGCACTTGTCGACCAAGGTTTTCATGGTCAAATACAAGTGGCCGTTCCAAGCTTTGCAAATGCGGTTCATTTATCTAGCCCAATTTGCAAAGCACAGTTTGCGCGCCAGGAGTTCCTGTCTCACAAATGCCTTGCTATTTTGATATTCGCCACCGAAAATGGTGATTTGGAATACATATCTTGTAGGCAGGGTAGGACCTGGACACAATATTGCATTAACCCGGCATGCACTACTGTGAATCCTTGCGAAAAGGCTTCCACGAAAACTCGTTATTTATTTCTCAGTAAGTTTCAAGTCAGGGTGACTCTCGCCACGGGACTTTTCATTAGTGGGATGGCCTTCCAGGAGGACAACAGGGAATCATTATGAAGTTGGTGAATCAACATAAATCCACTCACATCCAATACTAGATTGGCAATACGTTGGGCCACTTCACACCTTGCAGGCCTCCACATTGCACCTCCTGATATCAATGCATCAACAAACGTCAGATCTGCAACCACTGCCGATTACGTTGGTCAGCAATCCGATATGCCAGCGTCTGCACAATGTGCGTGATATGTTTGTGTACATGTGTGTTACATTGTTCTGTCCATAGTGTGTACAAATTCGTTGCTACAGCTGCATCTTATCGACTTACCACATGTTGCGAAATCCCCCAAACCTACCAATTGACATATACACTCCGCCCAATAGAAGAACAAAGCTCAAGAGCCTCTATGTTGTTTTGCGTCTCAGGTGCCGAATGATATACACCACAGTGTACATACATCCGACGACGACCTATGCATCCCCGCTAGCATTGTTACCTGTACAGGTACCCACCTCCCCACCTTACCTGTACCCACATGTGGGAACTATATCTGACTTTGATGGACATGTGCTAGTTGTTACCGTCCAAGTTGTTGAAATGGATGCAGGAATTTGCTTTCATACTTTGATGTTGACTTCGACTTTGTCGCTTGGCGCAAGTTCCGGATCTGATGGCGCTCCCAAACTGGGTTCAACAGGTTTTGCTTTCAAACCAATTTTAAGCAAGGAATCTTCAAAGAAAGATTGCCTGGCTGCAGCCTACCAGTGAGGATACCATTGCCGTGCAATAGCGGATATTTCAGGTCATGGGTAATAGTTTCATGGTAGGAAATCATAGCGTCCATCCGCTGCCTGCCGACAATACCTAAAGTTGTAGCAGCCGCAGATGTGGTGGTGCCATCAGGAGCGATTCTGGAGCTTTGGAGGCCCCAGGCGAAATTCGCCCACAGCAAGTGGCGAAAGTCGTGCACCGGGGCAAACTGCCAGTCTCGAGAAGGACATTGAAGCGTCCTATCAACCACACTTGAGAATGAAACAAGTGGCTGGGGTCGAGAGGCAGAAGCACACACACGCTACTGACTCTTGCGTTTGTCCGCTCTCATGCAAGAGTACGCCACTGAGTGCCCAAGGGATTCTGCCCTCCAATCCGATTGTCCCAACCCGGCGCTAGCCAACCTCCAGTGTGCCCAGCAGATGGCGATTCTGCGCGTGCAGGCGCACCAGAATTCGTGGCGCGGCCCCTCTGCTGGACTCAGTGAGTGCTGTGACACATCGCACCTAGATGCAATAGTCGATCCCGTCCCCAGGGCCTCAGGGTTTGCTCCGACTTGGCGACGGCGGCACTCTCGGGGACACACCGTCGCAACTTGGAGAGTGCAGCCAAGGGGGTCGCGAATCCACAAGTCTGTGCGACTAAAGGGCAGAGTGAGTTTGTTTGATGGCTGCGTTCCTTGCGCCGACCGTGTCGCTCGAACCCTGCGGAGCGGTGCTCGGTGTCGTGTATATGTGGCAGCCGCACGGATGCCGGCTGCATTCCAAGTAGCTGCGGGCAAGAGCGTGACAGCTTCAGCGCGTGTGGACCCCAGAGAATGGAGCTTAGCAACAAATTCGCGGCACTTTCGCCGGATGTTCGATCAATCGAATATAGCATGAATTCGTATAGTACATGGCGCACATTCGATTAGTTGAATACAACGAAATGAACCACCAAACCAGCCAGTCAACAACAACAATATTTTCTGCTGTTGGCTAGTCGGGGCGATGGTCCATTTGTTTCGTCAGATTATCCTCTGCAAATGGGTCGTTGTGTGGGGATATGTGCAGGTCGGCTAGTCGTGCGACCAATCCTTGCTTTGCAATCAGCAAGCCAAGAGCTTGGCTACGAATGTAAGCTCCGAGTTCTCCGGGGAATGCCTCAATGGAAAAGATTGCCTCTTGAGGAAAAGCAAGCCAGCCCTAAAGTCGAGAGTCAATGCCAGATGCATCTGATGCTCAAATTTCGGCATCGCTTGGGATAATCTTGCAACAACGTTCTTCGCCTGTGGCTGCATAGACTGTGGCCATGTTTTACATTGTTTTGCATATTTTACATGGTGGCAACGTGGCGCACGATGCGGTTTTCAATGTAAAGCAAACAATTCGAAAGCCGCTGGTAACAGGAAGTCCCGTGGTCCTTTCCCTTTTCCCGGGCTGTCACGGTTCTCCGCCATGGGATACTCCGCCTGGAAATATGCAACCAAAACCCGCTGATTACAGCGAGGGGCCACGCACTGCGCCCTCTAAATACACCACAGTGAACATGAAGCATTAATATCATTAACGATCCATTAATTCAGTGGCCCCAATGTACAAGCTGGAGGCTTTAAAACATGGGCCGATTGCATCATTCTTGTATTGTGGATTCGAATGTCCACTCTGTGCGGAGATTTTCCAAGCACAAGCATTGAAGCAGGCATTATTTCCAAAACCTCCCTTAGCAGGCCAGGGAGAATATGGGATGTGTGGGGCTTAGCTGGTACAAAAACCAATGAGGTGCATCCTTGGTAATAGTTTATGGTGCGGTACAAATTGAAACGTAAGAGGAGGGACCATTTGCATGAAGGACAAGTGGGTGGAAGTCCTGTGCAAACGTACCAACTGGCTGGAAAGAGGCCGAGCAACTAAAAGAGTGCAAGAGTTGCAAAAAATCCAGTTAGGAAGACTCTATGTCGAAATTAGCACGCTCGACAACAATTTCAGCTAAAGGTAGTTGGGTATCCAAGCCTGCGATGGGAAGAGAATACTTAATTGCAAAAAGAGCGACAGAAGCTTGAAATATACCCAAAAGGCTGCTGAAAATTGGTAAGAAACTTATGATTTGAACAAAAACTTCCTTTTGGCATTCAATCATCATGGAATCTCCATAAAATCTCCATTGGAGGCCTTCAAAAATGCCCTCAATCATCTGCCATGGCTTTGTGCATCTCAACATTTAGCCCACTTGGATCGCTGCAGTTTTGGCTGTCATTCTTTCTTCAAAATTGGAAAGAACGGCGGTCCATTCTGGCCGTCGTCCCCAAAGATAGCGCAGTAACACCACCCTCAAACGGGCAGCTGAGCCATGTCGACAGCCTCAGCACCACAGCAGTTGAGGGTGCACTCAGCGAACAAGTTTTGCCCATCGCGCAAACCGGCTCTTGACGAAGAACTGCTTGTCGCGACGATGCCAACGGCCCAAGATAGCAGTGGCGACAGCAAGGGCAAGCTTCAAACGGGTAGCAAAACACCCCACTGCCAGCCAACCATGCAAATGCGCTTGTAGAACCTCTCACAGCTGCCGCTCTGAGCGGCGCAATCGGTCGCAACCGCTCCTCAACGGTCGACGAAGTCAAAACGGAGGTCGGGTCCGCGGGTCAGGGCTGCCTCGTCCACAGCACGTCGGCGTATGATACGGGAAGCACTTCTCTCAGCCTCGACAAGGCTGTGGCCCGACGAAGGGTGCTCACTTCTGCAGCAAAACCGCGCTGGCATTGCTGGTCTTGAGCGGCAAGGAAAGCGGCTCAGAAAAGGCACAGACTGGCCGCGACCTTCGAAAAGGTCGAGCGCTATTGCGCTCAGGCCGTGGCGAGCGTTGCGCACACGGCCAGGGGAGTCAGGCAGCCAGGCTGAGTGCCTGGGCTGCCGTGAGAGACACACATGAACGCCGCACAACCGTTCTTACAGCTGCCAGGCCGAGTGCAACAATACAGAGTTCCCTTTTGTGCTGTCCGCACCCCTCCGGCAAAAGTACCACCCATGCCTAAGAGATGCTCTTTTGATACCCAGAATAATTCTGACACGCCTGCCGCTTCACCACAACTCAACCCAAGACGCCCCACTGTCCACAATCAGCCACCACGTGTGCCCCAAGGGCCACATTCCCACCAAGCAACCACACTTCCCGCGGTCAGCAACCACGTTATGCCCCACTGGACATATTCCCATCAATCAACCACGTGGGGCCTCAACGCGCCACTCCAGGATCTGTCTCGCCACAATTCACGGCTGGCCGCTAGGCGGGCTTCCCCTGAACAAACGCACGTGTCCAGTGGCAATCTGGGTGTTCCTCAGTACTCCCAGTTGTATTCAGGGCATGTTTGACTCATGTGCCTCCGTGTGAGGCGCTGCCACGTATTGGCATTGTGCTCAACATCTTCATAGTATCTTAGTGAACTCTTTGGGCGTATGGTGCAGTTGCCATCACTTGTCTTTGTCATCAAAGTCATCTCCCTGCATTCTGAGTGCCTTGGGCTTGGATTGCGAGAAAATTATAGAGCACCCCTGATTGATGTTCCGGGGCTTCCGCCTCAATGAGCGCCGACATATTGAATGATCATCAGTTATGGCGAAAGTGTTGAGGCTGTCGACATCCCCTCTGCACCATATCTGGACCTCACGGGTTGCCAGCTGAGTGATATCATTTATGCATTAACTTTTTGATGAGCCCCATTAATTGGCGACCCGAACAAAAATATAATAGATTTGTGGCGCACCATTATCTTTTGTTGCTGAGTCACCCTGCCTTTGACATAAGGATTGATGCTAAGGAAGGGGAGGGGTGGGGGTGGGCGTTAAGATTTGTTACGGATCAAATAAGATATGTCGTACAATTGGCACCCCTCTCTGAGTGTGAGGCACTTTTCCAAATTCTAAGAAATGATGTAGAACCTCACTAGTGGGAAGAATCACACCGCAGATGCATCACAAAGATCGAAGAACATGCAAGAAGGGGCCGTATGACTAAGACGGGGCGGTACGACCAGGCAGGAATGTTCAACGTAGCAAATGTAATTCCAAAAACTCTGCTAGCCCTTGTGGGACTCCACTGAGCTGAACCTGATAAGCGACGCGAGATTCATACCCCCCATTTGATCGTAGCAAAAAAAGAAGGCGAGGGGGGAAATCCGGGAGCCGTTAAAAGCCATTTTATGCCATAAGCACCTGCAGGGGGCTGCGGACCCATCTAGGCTTGGCCACATTGAGCCCAACGAGCGACGCTGGACTCTCACCCCGTTGGGAGCCGCTGAAAGCCACTTTGAGCCATAAACATCCACAACAGGCCACCTGGAGTTGAAGGGCGCCGGGATTTGCACACATCCTCTCAAGGCTCTGGAGCTTCACTGGAGAATTCCGCACAGCAAGGCACCACAAATGTGCCACACACAACGAGGCGCGACGAAAGAGACCACAAGACACCACCCCAGACGCTAGGGAAGTCAAACAGGCGTCGTAGACGCTAGTCGATCTACAGGCGGCGCAGTGACACAAAGGGGCACTGCCACAAAGCCGCCGCCACCTTGCCAGGTCACAATTGCACCAGAACTGCCCGCCGCCGGAGGCGCCACGATTGGTGCTACAGGCGGGGCATATATGCTGCCATATGCTATATAGCTGCCATATGTGCCAAAGGTGCACTAGGGGATGGGCACCACGCAGCAGGCCGGGGGGCTGATTTTCGTGTCAGTCCTTGTGTCGATGCCAAGATGACTCAGCAGCATTACCAAATAGCATGACGTAACTTCCGTGATGTTCTTTCAGGCAGACAATTGCCAGATTGGCAGCGATTTTATTGGGTTATGTAAAGATCTGTGCCAGGGCATGGCACGACCCTTCGGGGTTGGTGCAACAGAATTCGACATGCGGGAGACGCCGTATACTGATTCACCGTGTCGAAATGCGATCAAAGTCGCCACACACAGGACGTTGGGCTTATCCCTTTGCAGGGAACCACCCGCCCGACCGTCAGGTCCCAACCCCACTTCGTGAGGAGGCCCGTTCAGGTGCTCCGGTTGCAAGCAAGAACGATCTTACATACCGGGGGCGGCTACAATGCGCACCCCCGCCACTTTATACATTATCTCAGTCAGGTTCATACGACAAAACAAAGGTCCACAAAAAGGTCCACCTTGGGATTCAGATCTCCCCACGGCCACACAGCCCTTGCAGCCTGACCTTCGCACCGCCCCACTGGTCACCTCATCAAACCCCTCTGATCCTTCCCTCTTACTCAACGTCCATTTCAGTTCACCCACATCATGGCTCTGCCCGTCCGTATACCCTCATGACATCCCACTGAATCCCTATACGGTCTAGTCAGTACTTACAAATCACATCAAACAATCCTGCGTCCGGCAGCCGCACCCTGCGCCATGCGCTGCCCCAGTCACCCATGCCTCTCCGCCGGTGGCGTCTCCTCACGGTCGAATTCCGGTTTGGGCTTATGCCCCTGGAGCCATCCTTGGACCTCGACCCGAACGGCATCAAGTCGCCACTTCTCTTGTATGGCCATGTCATAGGCATGCCAATCCGCCAGCGCTTTCCTCAGCGCTGGTGATCTCAAATCCCGCCGAGGAGGGGCCGGCGGCAAACGCATCAGGAACGCCCTGTCCGCCTCCAGTGCTGTTACTCTCCCGTCTTCCCGGAATGCTTCCTCAAGTGACAATACCTTCAGCCGCTGGTGGAAGTAGTCATCGATAACTTTCAGCCTGGCCACGCGAATATCGTCTTCAATCGTCTCCATGGCCCGCCAAACGACCGGCTTGTTGTCCAGTAGCCACAGTTGCGGCAGCTCGTTATCCCTTCGGGCTGCATCCCATGCTGGCTTGAGACCAATGTAGCACATGGTCTCGAACTGTCCCATGATCTCAGCCCTAACAGCGGGAGCCAAGGGCTGCATGTCCAGGGATGTTTGGAAGCCCATCCCGGCGTGAATGACCGCATCGAAGATCTTCTGGTCATCGGCCAGTGAGTCCTCCCACACCGACATCAGGGCGCCATGCAAGTCCCGTGCTCGCCTCCACCTCTTGTCTTCCTGCAGCCCTCCACTTGATCCTGACGCTTGTCCACTTGGCGCCGCAAGTCGTGCCGCCTGGAATTGCTCCAGCTGGCTACAGAAATCCCGCACGTCGTTAATCCCCGGAAGAGACTGGGCGTGGCGCCACTCCAGGATCTTATCGATGCGGGAGCTGCCTTGCAAACCGGCCATCCTTGCTCTGCTTACAGGCGACACGGAGGACCTTCTTGAGCGCACAGCGCGAAATCCACATGGAATCCATGCGCGCGCATCTCAACATCCCGTCCACACGCCACTGACTGATCATCAGTCAAAACAGTCACCTCTCAGGCCTCCCGAACAGCCTGGTTCCCTGTGGCCTCGAGCCGTATATCGTAAAGTCCCCTAAAACGCTCAATTCTTCTTCAAATAAAAAACCGAAAACACCATTCGATTGCTAATTAAATTTCGAATCACTGGGTACCTTCCTCACCCTTTAATGACCACTCACTTCCTATAATGACAGCCGGGAAGGCTTTCACACAGGCTGGCCTGTTTCCGTGCTGCTCACGATGCCCTAACATACAAGCTCAGTTGATGGCGCCCGATTCCGCCCGATCTTGCTAGCGATATCCGCGATTCCTCATCATACCGCACCCGCATCCACTCCCCCATTGAGTCATCCCCGCACCCCATCCCTCAAGCCACTGCACCGACCACCCTCGCTACCCCCGCCCAGGGCTCCGAGCCGGGGCGTTTCCTTTACAGGGGCTCTGCCGCAAACCTCCCTCGGTCAGATCGGCGGGAGGCCCCTCCTCCATAAACCCACCGGCTCAGATTGACGCGGCCGGCCTTGCGCATCGTTCGTGCCCGCCCGGACCATCGAGACTCAGCGGCTCGGGTCCGGGGCATTCGGGTCCGGGGCTCTGAAACGTAAAGCCCCCCGCCCAAAAACTTCACGGGCAGACTGAAAGGCCTTGGGGAGGCGGTGACTTTCCCCCGGCGGAAGGGGGCTATCCCTGCACGGGTACTTGTGGCCACCGCGCGGCTGCACCCCTCCATCGCCGGCCCATGGATGCGCACGGAGCGGCCCGAGCCAGCAATGGGCATTGCTCCGATTCGCTGCTGCAGGATCCTTCCCTTCCTGTCCCTGAGCGCGTCGAGTGGGTCGCTTGCCAATGGGCTTGAGCTGCGTAGTTGTGCGGGGACTCGTTGTCCATGGGGGTGGCACGGAGCCCCCACGGCTCGCGCGGCTTCGAATGTGCTTCCGTGATTGCGCTGCTTAGTTGGCCTGGTTACGAGAGCGTATCGCTCGGGTTGGCACTGGATCGAGGGCACATCGCCGTAGTCTGGGCTGTCGATACTGCCCTGGTCGCCTGACTGCCCATCTGATTCCTCCCTGACTGGCCATGGCTCCCCCGTACGGGAGTCCCATGCCGGTGAACTCTGGGCCTCACGGGGCACCAGCTTGACGCAACTGGATGGCGCATTATTGAGCCATAATGGGCTCATTATTGTTGACCCGAGCAGTTAGAAATGGGATTCTAAAGGGCATGGTAAGCGATGGGGTCAATACCAAAGGCGGTCAGTTAATTTGGCATGGGGGCCTTTCTCAACGATTGAAAGGTCGAGAGAGGTTTTTGAACAAGCCATCAATGTATTGTTGCCGATCGGTGGCGTTTGGGCATGTAGACAACTTATGCAGATATTGTGGCAATTACGCAACCTCTTGGGTTCGCAGGTCTAGATTCACCCCCCGGCCCACCAGCGTCAAATTGGCGCTAAGCTTACGAAATTCGACTTAGTGCCTCACCTAACCCGCTGTTGCCAAAAGTGTGTTGCTTGCCAATAATACCAGTGTAAATGTTGGTTGATGTTATCACAGTGTAGTGTGAAGATGGCATCCAATTGGTATTGTAGTGTTTTTACGGAAAGTGTAGTCTTTTAACTTAGCGGTTTCTTGTAGTTTGCGGAACCTAAACACAAAACAAACTACCAGAGACATATTGGAGACATTGAATATTGGACTGGCATTGGACGGCATTGGGTCACGAGTTGTTGATGGCCGGGATTCAATTAGAGACAGTAATTTTCAGCAAAGATGTCACAACGTGCAGTGATGTCACAGTGACACAGAGCACTTGGCCTACCCCCCGACCCTCCACATCGACAGAATTGCCCTTGCAAAAGCGTTTTCCGTTTCTCGCTAATGACAAACGAATACGTTTTCTTTCCTACCACTTGCTTTCGCTTGTGAGCATGGAGAACGACAATCAGAAGTTCGCGCAGCTCTCCAGCACCATATTCTACCTTGTGGAGAGTTGCATCATTCGGAACAACTTCCGCTGTGTTGCCGACATGCTGCCTGGCACATTTGAGAATGCAGAAGCATGTCAGAAGAATGTCAGAAGCAGTCCCTGCCTCACTAATGCCGCTGGCCTGATATTAGCCGCCAAAAAGAATGGTTTGAAAGCAATCTCTTTGAGCTACGATCGGCTCTAGACACAATGCGGCATGCAGTGGTCTGAATGCTTGCAAGCAAGCTTTGCCTTGAGAGCTCACCATTCACTTCGAAATAAATTTCGGGCCCCAGGAGAGTGACCTGCGTCACAACGCTCTTCAATGGTCATCAATAGAAAACGACATTCTGGCGAATTTTGAAGGCTATTGTCGCCACTGCATCTAGCATTATGCCCTCGCAATCACTGGGATGGTGCCGCTGATTGTTTAACTGGCATTTCAATTGGCACCACGATAACGCTGCTCTCGACTTGTGAGTGGGATGGTGCTGGAGATATACAACAGCCCCAGCAACACAGCACCACTGTGAATGTGGCCAATTCACTTAACTCTATTCCCGTTCAATATCATATTGGCGATGCTTTGTGGCATTCCTCGTCTTGCAGGGCTCCGTAGCGACTCTAAAAATATCAACACATCAATAAAGGTAAGATCGACAACCATTGCCGATCATGTTGTTCAGCAATTCGGTATGCCAGTGTTTCATAATGCGCAAGACAGTTTTGCATGCAAAAAACAAGCTTTCGTGCAAAATGTCGGTAAGGTGGAAAATGACGCATTTGAGCGCAACATCCCTGTAAATCGATTATTTTGGCAAAAGGGTTGTGCGCAAGTTGGGACGTCCGAAATTGGTCGGGTTTGTGCGAAACATCGCTGTATACAAAGAAGACATCGTGCAGGAGAGGCAAGGCGCCTGCCCGCTACAAAAAGATTACATTCACCGAGGTCCGGTCCCAAGCGGGGAGTCCCCACCCACCGGCGCCACCTATCCGCGCAGCCCCACAACCCCTACCACCCGCCGCGCCCCCCCCCGTGCTGCCACTCCCCTGGCGAACCACACCACCCCCGCTCGCCATCCACCTCGTCCCGGTTTCCCACCCCCTCCCCACCCGACCGCCCTTCAACCCCCTCTGCCAAACCACCAGACCGGGCCGACCGCCCCCCCTGAACCCGGCGGGTTGGCGGCCGGCACGGCGCGTGCTCGGGCCAAGGCTGGCGGGGAGCATCCCACCGCAACTCCAGCCCCCCCTCCCGCAAAGCGGAGCGCCCGCCGGCCTGCCGAAAGCGCTCCATGAAGTTGTCGAGGAGGCCGGGGCTGCCCACGTGGTCAACGGCGCCCCCCCGCCGGATCAACTCAGCAGACGGCCGACCGCCGCCCTCCGCTGCCACGCCGGCCGCCCTGGCATCCGCCGCCACGCTTGCCTCCTCAAGGCCACCCGCCCCATGGAGCTGGCCATGACCGGCGGAACGGGACGCCGCGCCGCCCCGGGCGGGCGCGGGCGCCCCACCCGTGGCGGAGGCGCACTCCACCGCCAGCCCACCATCAAGCGTGGCGGCGCAGCGGCGCCACGGGCCGGGCTCGGCCGTGGGAGGGTGCCCGCCGCCGCTCAACACCGCCCTTGTTGAGCCAGCGTACCAAGACGAAAGCCCGGCGTGGTGACGAAGTGGTTTGTAGAAGGGCAGGGGTGTGTGACGGTCCGGCCTGCCCGGCCCCAATCACCAAGGCAAGATCTCCAAACGTCCCCCCAGGATGGGACGCGCATATTCAGGGTGAGGGAGTCCCTGCACCACATCAGACAGATACACTTAGTGCGACATTTCGCGAACACTCGACCATCATTTGCGCGCGCAGAGCGCGCAAACAGATGAAATAAAAAATTCGAAAATTGCCAAAGACATCCAAAAATGGATTTTTTATTTCCTCCCCTTGCCGGCTTACTCACCCCTCAGGAGCCTCAGACACCCTTTGCGCGCGCAGAGCGCAAACAGAGGAAATAAAAAATTCGAAAAATGCCAAAAAAATCAAAAAATTGATTTTTTATTTCCTCCCCTTGCCGGCTTCCTCGCCTCTCAGGAGCCTCAGATACCCTTTGCGCGCGCGGCGCGCGCAAACAGAGGAAATAAAAAATTCGAAAAATACCAGAGAAATCCATAAGAAGGCCTTATTTATTCCCTTCCCTTTCCGGCTTACTCACCCC
>CAJHUC010003091.1:0-22279 GCA_905146915.1 Ostreobium quekettii | reverse complement strand
GCTGGTTTCCGGAGTCGCTAGGGGTCGCCCTGCCCTGCAGCACGGCTGTTGGAGGTCAGCCGGCTTCTCCACCTTGGACGGTGGGCATAATCGGGGCAGTCGATTCGGTGGTCGCGCGGTGGGCCCAATGCTCGACGGGGATCGATCCCCGGGGCCTGCTATCGGCAAGAGGTGGCGGCGCAGCACGATGGTGGTTCGCTGGCTCACGGGAGGCTAGAGAGTGGGCCAGAACATGTTACATGGATTCACAGAATGCGCGCACACATATCGCATGCGCGATGCCCGATCGCAGGTCCATCGCGGTCACATCATGATAAGACAAGACAAGTGCGCGTCCAGGCACATCGTCACCGTCCACCGTTCACCTAAATCAGCTCCACATAATCCCCGATGCTTCCATCTACCGGTCCGAATCCCATGCTAAAGTACTGCAACTTCAAACGGCCATAACTTTGCCGTTTCTACACGGAATTGGACGTTTCAAGGCGCTATTGGCATCAGGAGCTCCTGAATAAATGTCAATTTTAGCCTAACCCCAAGTAACCACGTCACACCTATCATAAGTTGCTACAAAACTATCAACAACATAATGCGCATAGCGCTGCCTCCTGTACGTGAAGCACGGACAGTAGAACAGGATGTGTGCTTTATCACAGATGTCATAGTCGCACCATGGGCACGACTGAGCATGGGTTAGGCCAAGCCTATGTAGGTAACGGGGGCATGGATAGTGTCCCGATAGAAACTGGGTTGCCAAGACTGACTCATGTCTGGTCAAGTCACGAGTCCAGAGGATCGAAGGTGTGAAGTAGGGCGGGGAAAGGTCAAGATCATGGTCAGGGTGCGCGATGTCCTATTGAGTACGGATGTTGGAGATATAATGGTGCCTGATGAAAGTTTTTAGGCACTCAGCAGAGTAGGGAACATCGATCATTAAGGGAAGCACTGAGTTGTTATCATCCACTTGGTCCCGTCCCAATGCATGAGAAGTGCAAATGGACATCACTGCTCAGCAAACCGCTCGATCCGCAACATCATTTTCTGAGAGGTCCATATAACCTGGCGACCACCAAAGGCGGATCTCTTATGTCCTGGGGTGTAGGATCAAGAGTGCCTCTCGGGTGGTGATGTTGAGTTCAGAGGGGTTTTGGATTTGTTGTAAACTTGTAAGAGCGGCTTGTGAATCAAAAACGATAGTAATGCGGGAAGGGGGTTTGGGTGCAATGATGTGTTGGTAACCCTTGCGCATGGTGATGAGCTCGGCCTGGGTACTGGAGTGCAATTCAGTAAAGTACATGGAGTGGGTGTTGGTAAGGGGGCCGTTACCAGAGAAGAAGAGGGCAGCGGCTCCACATTTATAATGAATGGGGTGATCATGTATAACAAAACCATTGGTGAAGATCCACAAATTGGTGGCATCCGATGTCTATCTCGCATGTCGAATATAGTCAGTTGCGTGATCACGTGGGAGAATAGTTGGTTGGGGGATCCATTGGGTCGATGCAGGGTCAACCGTCCACTAGCATTTGGTTTCCTCCTTTTGGAGGCTGGTCATTGTGAGCTGGGATATGCTAGAGAGGAATCGCAACTCCGAGCGAAGAATATCAAGGGGAGCAGGTGTGCGATTCAATCTCATAGAGGAAGGGGTGGTTGACAATAGATCTATGGGGTGAGAGAGTTGTCTAAGGTAAAACTCAACCAATCTCTAGTGCATATACATTTCTGCCGGTTGGAGGCCCGCGGTCACGAGTGCGGCATCTGTGGATACAGTGCAGAGAAGACTCATACTAGTTTTGGGGTAGTGTCGTAACATACACATGAGTGGAGAAGGGGAGGATGTGGAATGGACCACTGTGCACCATATGGATGCAGCGTAAAAGAGGATTGGCAATATAGTGGTATTGACCATCTGACGTGCGATAATGGGGTAGAATCCCCATGTGGTTTTGAAGCCCCATTACAACATCCTCAGGCGTTTGAGCACTTTTCAATGACTTTGAGGATGTGTGTCTTCTATGAGAGAGTGGGGTCTAACCACACGCCAAAATAGCGAAGGGTAGGGTTACACTCCAATTCCCGTCCATGGAGATGGAAGTGTAGGGGAGTGTCCCATATTTTGCCAATGATCAACAACTTGCATTTCTCCGGGCTGAAGGTCATGTGCCACTATTCGGCCCATGTCATAATGCATCATTCCACTTTGCGTGATGTTCCCGTCTGATTGTCCTTTAGCGAGCATCCAATATAATATAATATCATCAACACAGGCCTGTGTATGCATCTCAAAGACAGCGTGAAAGTTGTCTAACAGATCCTGGATATAAACCAAAGAAAGGATAGAGGAGAGAGGGGATCCGTAGAGTCCAAGTGATCGAAGTTGTCAGGTTCTTGTTAGTCTTATGGGATTGGACACAAGACCCCTCCATTGATTATTGTTTCCCCGAGCGTAGCGAGGCCTGTCGCCAAAGTCGGGGAGGCCGTATGCGGAGCGAAGTGGAGCAGGCCGGACCGACTTCAGTGTAAGGGCCAAGCGGAGCGAGGCTTTAGCTCAGAAATATGATTATCAGGAAATGGAATGGATTAATGAAAATGACCTTCATGTGATTGGACGCCTATATGTACTGTGGTTGGGATTGTAGAGACGCTCTCTTTCCTGTCCACTCCAGCACCCTGGCCTACCCGTCCCCGTTCGGTCCCGGGCCCATGCCGAATGCACAGCACCACTACCCATCGGCGCAGCCTAACCAGCGCCAAGAGCCAGCCCGGCTCACCGCGGGAGGTGGACCCGCATGCTTCCTACGCACAACGAGGTCCCAACTGAGGCCCCGCCTTGGGAGCCAACGAGGACCTCACACCTGTCAATCAGATGGGGGAACAGTACCGGGTGCGATGGCCATGGAGGCGGAATCGCGATATGTGGATACGGCCAAAATGATATCGACTGAAGCTGCACCCGTGATGAAGAGCGACAGCGCTGGCCGTGCATCCGAGTCCCGATCGTTGAGGGTTGTGCCGGGGACTCAGTTTTCCCATGTAGTAGCAACCTGGAAATGGTGGGAACAAGCAACACGTTTGTGGAGAAAGTCTCTATCGTGAATGACAGAACGATCTATTGCGATCCTTTGCAATACCATGAATATTGTTGAGAGCCGGATGTAGGCTATGGTGCAAGCCAATACAAGGAGCATGGAGGAAACACGCCGGGTATCAGAGGAAGCTTTGGAAGCAATGCATCATGCCCGGGCCAATAGTCAACAATCTCAACACTAGCTACAGACCAGGATGGATGCGTTGGCTATGCAACAATAGCAGCAAGACAACAATGTGGCCAGCCTCAGTCAACAGGTCCAAGAGACGCGTCAGGCATTGACATATCAATCCACAACTCAAGACTTTGCATGACGGACAGAACAGGTAACCACAATCCAGACCGTCCAGAGGGAAATGGCACAACAAAACCGAGAGTTGCAATAGATGATGCGGAAGATGCAAGAGGAGCTGCAGCAATTCAAAGTGGATAGGATCGACAAGGACGCACAAATCGAACAATTGAACAAAGCCATGCAACAACAACAAACTGCTCAAGGTGAGATGTAGCGATTTGTGGATGACGTGATGGATAGCTTGCAGCCAGTTTAAATTATCACGTACATAGATACAGATGTGCCGGCAGCGTAGTGTTCTAATGTGCTTGGGTTTTCTGCTCCTTTGTCTGAATTGAATGTGACTGCGATGGATGGAGTTGCAGTGAAAAAGGAGCAGATAGTCTGGGGAATGCATCACAGTGTGCCAGTGAACACCCCGGAGTTTCCGTTGTCTGGAGGATCAGTTTTGCCTATACCACCACCTGTACATTAGACGTCATTAGGACCGTCCATGCCAGTTTTGCCTCAGAGAACCATGCCAGTGAAGAAGGAGTCGCCTGTCATCTTTTATGGACCTGTGGCACCCGTGTTGCCACAACGGGGGGTGTACGTGCCACCCAATGTTCCATAGGTGCCGATGATGCCAGCTGTGTCGTCATCACCATAGCTGCAGTATGGATAGGGACAGGTGATGGCACCTCAAGTGCCTGTTAGCAGAGCTCAGTGGGCACATCAGGGGCCGTCATCAACACATTACCAGAGGCCAGTGCCCATGCCTTTCGCTACAACACAGCTGAAGCCCAAAGAGCCACCATTTTTCTGTAGGGAGATGAATGAAAATATCGTTGCTTGGTCTTCATCACTATGCAACTATTATCATCTCCTCTAGACGATTGATGAGCAGAGCGTGGTGTTTGCTGCTACCCTATTTCAGGGTAACGCCCGCGTGTGGTGGGACTCCCATCTCCACCACATAGGCGGAGTATGACCAGCTGCACTACGGGACCTCATCACTCTTCTCTAAGAGCGATTCCAGTCTCCGATGCACAGGCCAGCTGCAAGGAACCAGTTGTGGAGCATCGCCCAGAGAGCTAGAGAAACCGTGCATGCTTTTGCAGCCAGGTTTCAAAACTTGTTGCAATATCTATCAGCATATGATGAGACAGACATGATGCAGAGGTTTATTAGAGCTCTCCATCCCAGTCTATGCATGCCAGTGGCCCAGCGCAAGCCCATGGACCTTATGAAGACCATACGCCTTGCGGAGCACTTGGAGTTACTTACTTCATCGTTCATGGGACGTGGAGTTGGAGTAGCTGGAGGAGCGTCACTGTCTACCTAGTCACAATCAGGACACCCTCAAGGAGGTTAAACGCAAGGTCAGAGTAGAGGTGGTCATCGAAGGCAGCAGCAACGAAGTGGCCAAGGCAACCGGAGCAACAAAGGTGGCCCACAGGGCAGCAGAGGCAGAGGACATCATCAAGGGCAAGGTGGGAATCCCTACTGTTATGTTTGTGGGGATCCCAATCATTTGGCCAATGAGGACAGTGGCAGAACACAGGAGTTGGATGCGGTTGAGGAGGCTTTTAGGCCTCAAGGGGTCGAGGCGGACAGACTGGTGGCCGTGGCTAGCCTGGCCGAGGATGTCGTGCTTGCCTGAACGCACTGGCAAGCGAGGGAGCACAGCATCCGGCACAGCAACTGGATGTGCCCCCACAGGACACACCCTACCAGGGAAACGCATATAGCCTAGGACCGGGTTATACGTAACACATCCTGGGCGTGACGACACTCGTTTCTTCAAAGGAGGGGGCACAACTTAACGCGGAAAGAAGAAAAAGAAGAAAAGATCAGGTTTACGTCAGTACAGTCTCAGTCTCAATCACAGTCAGTATCAGTTTTTGTCAGTGGGAACAATATACCAGTGCTAGGGAAGTCGTTTTCGTCTTTTCTTTCTACGACTTCAAATCTACATAGGAGCAATCGCTGGTACCAATACCGACTGGCACAGTGATCGAGACAAAGAGCCACGCGTAGACAGACACGATTGGCTGCCCTACGTACGAGGGAAACAGCAGAAGACTATGATGGAGCACGATTGCAGACACATCCACCATGTCAGTGACCATGAAAGTTATGACAAGCCCAATGTAACCGACAACGTCGTCAACAACTCCGAGAGCAGATCAGGCAACAGAACATGTTTAAGTTGAAGGCTTTGGTGAACCTTTATGTTGGGACCGAGTACAATGAAGACGCGCCTGGATTACCTTCAGATTGGCAGCCAGCTATCTGCAGGGAAATAGGTCAAGCAATGGGAGTCTCAATTCGATCGTCATCGGATCAGTCGCCGGCTTCCTGCCTTGCTGTGCAATCTCAAACTATAGCAGAAACGCCTTTTAAGGATGTTGAAGATGGGCTTCTTTTATTTGTGCCTATTCGAATTTATGGGAAGACTGCACGAGCTTTAGTGGATAGTGGGGCTTCTAGGTGTTTTATCAGTCCATCTGCCGTCATTCGATTGGGTGTTTTTACTATGCACGAGAACAACCTTCTAGAGTTAGCTGATGGTAGAAAGATTTTGTCTCAGGGGAAGGCTCCACGGGTTCTCGTGACGGTGGCCTCGAACACTGGGAAGTACGATCTGACAATATGCCCTTTGTTGAAAGATGTTCATGTGATTTTGGGGATGACATGGTTGTCTCAGGCTAACCCCTTGATTGATTGGGGTATGCCTCGTCTCGTTTTCCCACACGAGACATCCACCACAGCCATTGTTGGTCAGTGGATGGATCGCAGCCATACCGTCTATCAGATTCGTACACTTAGTCATTTCGACCTCCCTCCCTCCCATCTCCTCCTCCCATCTTCTGGCCTTTCGACTGTTTTGTCTACGCCTTCCTTCTGGTCTTATGTTCCCTCTAGCCATGGGTGTTGTATAAACGGGCGGTCATTAGGTGTTAATAAACGGAATGGGCATACGGTTTAAGAATCGGAACTGTATCGGAACAGGGAAAGAAAGGTTGCCTGCTTGTCAGGCCGCCGTATTTTGGGGTGTATCGTAGATATCGGTACGTTACGGTGGATACGGTTATGATGTGATCCGATACGGTGAGGTGTCCGGCCACGGATGTAAGGCCGCGACCCCTCTTGCCCAATGAACCTCCAATCCGCGTAATCCGTTGCACTGCACGGGTGTGCCCCCAAGCCAGTCAACGTCGGCTGCGCTGTGTCGAGTGCCGAGTGTCCGGACCCGAGGCGGAGTGCGCGCGCGATCCCGTGTGCGACGATCCGGGAATCTGTGACCCGGGGTGAGTTGTTGGCCCACCAAGGGCATGAGAGGCGCCTAACCACCACGCTTCCATCCTGCGCCAACAACGGGTGGCACCATGGTTTTTCTTCAGGGGGGCATGGTGCGGTTGTTGGTGTCAAATCAGAGGACAAGACTACAGATCCAGTGCTTGGTACACAAGCGAGAGCCAGCACTGTTATACGAGTGCAAGGTCAACCGCATGTTAAACCCCAGACAAAGGCATCAAAGCAGTGACAGTTACTCATTGCCAAATGTATAGAACGACTCAGTAAACATGGCGAACAAGTGTACTTGGCAGTAGTGAGGGGATCATCAAACCATACAAGGTTACCAACGCAGGTGCAGCAAAAGTGTCAACGTGGGAGGTTATGCAATGTCAAGCTATCCAAATAAGGCCTGAAGAAATACTTTATTTCTGTCAAGGAACGTCGAGAGCAAGTTGTCGCATATGTGGATTTGCAGAATTAGCAACAATTGCGTGAGATTTCGACAAAGTTTCAGGACATATTTCCTGAGAAACTCCCGGCTGGTCGCCCACCTAAACGGCCAGTGGAGCTAGAGATCAGAGAGAAACCAGGAGCAGCTCCACTTAATAGACTATCCTATAGGTCATCGCCTAAGGAACAAGAAGAATTGCAGTTACAGATACAAGATCTATTGGACCAAGGTTTCAACCGACCTTCGGTCAGTCCTTACGGCGCTCCTGCATTATTTGTGCCCAAGAAAGATGGGCGTTGGAGGATGTGTGTGGACTACAGGGCACTGAATAAACAAACGATCAAGGATAAGTTTCCTCTTCCTAGTAGACGTGGCCCCTTCTGTCCGTCCACAACAGAATTTGGTTGGCTCCGTTAAAATTCCGTACAGTCAACGGAATCCGTGAGCGGGCCACAGAGAGAAAAAATTGTCTAACAGAAACGGGCGAGGCCATCTTGACGTCAGCATAAATGGCTACAGAAATCCACACAACCTTCCAAAATGGAACCATGTGTTACGGAATCCTCGCCGGCGTCAACGGAGGACAGGCCCCCCATAACGGAACCGCTGACCGGACCACAGAGGTTGACGGAATTCCATAAAGTTTACGGAGCAACACAGACCTATGAAATGCGCTGAACACTAGTACAGAAATTCCAACGCCGTTCCGTTGAAATTCTGTAAGATGGGCAATCCCAGAGGCCTGTACTTTGGCAACGGTGATGGATAACAGCCGCAGAGTGGGTCCCGTTCCCGGACCGGATGGCCAGACGCCTGGTTGAGTGCGCAACGGGTATGCATGGTGGACGTGGGGTGCGATTGCCTGCGTCTTTGATGGATTCGGTAGTGCACGCTGGTCGCCCCCGTGGCACATCTATATGCCCCTTCAAATCATCGTTGTCCGTCACGCAGGCAGAATGTACGCCCAAAGCGTTCCCAAGCCCAGTACATTCGATTGGTTGGCATGTGATGTGTTGCCCCTAGGGTATGTGAAGTGCTGCTTCGGGGCCCCCCGCCGCCAGTTGCCCCCATGGCGTCGGTACCCTCAGGTGAGTGCCACGGGCACCGAGCCGGTGGTGATAGCGCCGGTGGGGCGGGGGGATTGCTATTCTGCTCGGCTAGAGTACCAGCCACGGCTTGGCCAGGAAAAAAGCCACTGTTGCCGGGCTCGTGGTGTGCATGGGCGGTTGTTGCTTCTCCGAGATCGTGTTGGGGTGGGGCGGGGGAATTGTTGTTCTACTCAGCTGGAGTACCGGCTGCGGCTTGGCCAGAAAGGGTTGTTGTTTTGTGAAGGCGCTGGGTGGATGGGCGTTTGCTAACGTGCTCTATTTTCTCCAATGCAGGCTCTGGATGTGAGGCTGCCACACACGGGGATAATGCAGATGGAGGGGTGAAATGGGCGACTGCTGCTTCTCCAAGATCGTGTCGGGGTGGGGCGGGGGGAATGCTGTATTGCTCGGCTAAAGTACCACGGCTTGGCCGGGAAAGAGCCACTGTTGCTGGGCTCACGGTGTGCATGGGCGCATGGTGTGCATGGGCGGTTGCTGCTTCTCCGAGATTGTGTCGGGGTGGGGCGGGGGGATTGCTGTTGTGCTCAGCTGGGGTACCGGCCACTGCTTGGCCAGGAAAGGGCTGTTGTTTTGTGAAGGCGCTGGATGGATGGCCGTGTGGTAACGTGTTTTATTTTCTCCAATGCAAGCTCTGGCCGTGAGCATGGCACACCAGGGGATAATGCAGGTAGGGGGGTGAAATGGGCGACTGTTGCTTCTCTGAGATCATGTCGGTTTGGGGCGGGGGGAATATTGTTCTGCTCGGCTGGAGTACCGGCCGAGGCTTGGCCGGGAAAGAGCCACTGTTGTTGGGCTCGTGGTGTGCATGGGCCGTTGTTGCTTGTCCGAGATCGTGTCGGTTTGGGGCAGGGGGAATGCTGTTTTGCTCGGCTGGAGTACCGGCCGCGGCTTGGCCGGGAAAGAGCCATTGTTGCTGGGCTCATGGTGGGCATGGGCGGTTGTTGCTTGTCCGCGATCGTGTCGGGGTGGGGCGGGGGGATTGCTGTTGTGCTCGGCTGGAGTGCCGGCCATGGCCTGGCTGGGAAAAGCCACTGTTGCTGAGCTCGCGGTGTGCATTGGCAGCTGTTGCTTGTCCGAGATCATGTCGGGGTGGGGCGGGGGGATTGCTGTTCTGCTCGGCTGGAGTACCGGCCATGGCCTGGCCGGGAAAAAGCCACTGTTGCCGGGCTTGCGGTGTGCATGGGCAGCTGCTGCTTCTCCCATCGTGTCCCTATTGGTGCCATTTGTCTCTTTTGGTGCATGAGCATCTTGCTGGGTGTGTACTTCATTGTGTGTGTGGCAGGCGTAGGCAGTCTGATTAATGCTGCAAAAGGCGCCAAGGCCGGTACCTCCAAGGGCGGCACCCCGGCAGCCTCCACATTGAAGAGAAAACGTAAGCTAACCTTGGATTCCAAGGCTTGAAAGCTGCTACATATTGTGTTGTTGTCTATAGTTTGGTGTTGTGTGTGCACTGGAACAGGAGTTAATGGTGGACGATGCACTTTTCTAAATGTCTCTCATGCATATGTTATCTTGCTGCACGGTCCCCATGCGATGGGGCTTTGTTTTTCTTGGATTCCTGTAGTGCTGGCAGTTTGTTGGTCTATGTGGCCTTAGTACCGGCCGCCTTTTGGCCGGGAAGGGTAGAGTACCGGCCGCCCATTGACCGGGAAACGCTGTGCTATCATGTCCAACATTTGCCTCTCCCAGTGCACTGCACCGAGCCCCATGCAATGCGGCTTTGTTTTTCTTGTATTTCTGTGGTGCTGGCAGTTTGTTGGTCTATGTGACCTTAGTACTGGCTGCCTTTTGGCCGGGAAGGGTAGAGCACCAGCCGCCCATTGGCCGGGAAACACTGTGCTACTATATGTTCAACAATTGCCTTTGCCGGTGTAGGTGGCGTTCGTTGAGGCCAGCAGAGGCCTGACGGCACAAAGCGGCGCACGAGGAAACACCGGGCAGGGGTCCGTGTTAGGCTCAGAAACTTGAGGGATAGGGTCTCAGCTAATGAAAGGATGGAGTTGGAGTTCCTTGGGATGCCACCTTTGATATATGCTATGATCGGGGATAGGTTAAATGTAAGGGATCGGGCACACTTTGCCCTGGCCTGTAGGCCCATTTTTATTTTGTTAGGGAGTATGGAGGCAGCGCGTGCGAGGTCTGGCGAATGGCGCTTGGTCCTCCTCGATATAGAGAGGAGGAGAATGGAACGTGTGCGTGAGCAGAGGGCGGCGGCACGGGCGGCGCAGATGCAACATAGGCGGCAGGAGCGGATGTGCCTTGCGTCGGCAGTGTTGGACATCCGAATAAATGGCCCACATGGGGAGCGCAAATGGGGGATTGGGTACAAGACGGTAGCAAGGACTCATAATGTATACCAATGTAAGTTAAGAAGACTAGAGAACCGATTAGCTGAGGCAGGTTTTTTCCTTGACGATAATTGGCAATATAGAATACTAGACCACGATGAGTGGAGTGCTTCAACTTACAGTTCTGGCAGTGATGAAGAGGATGAGGGGGGCCAGGAGTGACTCGTTCTTTGGGGTACCGGCCGATTGGACGGGACAGAAGTTCGGTTTGTCGCTAGGCCTGAGGGATATTTTTGTTGACATTTTCAATGTAAATAACTGCAATGTTTTCAGCATGTCATACTGTGTTTGTTTAACCACTGCGCTTGCATTTTAGGTCGCAACCCCATGCTAAAACCTTGTCAAACAGCTCCTGAAAGTATCGACTTGTTCAACTACACGGGGATGGTGCCGGTGATATCTGACACAATGCCAAAGTCGACTGTGAAGACCAGAGGCGAGCGATTGGAGCCCCGCAAGAGACGAGCTGCCCAGCAGCAGTCCATACACAGCGCTTTCAAGAAGAAGAGACACAGTGCGTCAAGGCCGCGAACGTTGGAAAAGGCGGGCGAGGATGACGTCATCAAAGTCGATGGCCCATCGACCCGCATCGATGATGGGGATGGCACCCACGGGAAGAAGAAGATAAGATTTGTTGTTACATCGAGAAACAGGTCATACACGGGCCACTCCCCCCCCTCCTAAGCAGGTGTTAGTGAGACTCTTTGCCATACTACGATAAGATGATATAGAGTCTCCAAGTGCGACAGGGTGAGCACAACACACAGGCAACGCACCAAAAGCAAACATGCACTCAGGGGGGTCCCGCAGAAGCAGTGTAAATGTCCGTAACGTACATATAGTGTCAGGCCCCAAGGACCAGTCCACCGCGCTCAATGTCCAACCACCCCGGAATCAATGTCCATGAGAGAACCCCCAGTAACCCGTACCCATCAACCCAGGTCCAAAAACTCCCACCACAGCCCAGGAGTCACCCAGCAACCCCCAGGCAACCCAACACCCCGTCATAGAGTCTGAAGAATACAAACCCACTCCACTCCATCATAATCATGAAAAGAACACAGGGAAGCCCAATCAAGAATCGACCGAAGCACAACCAACAGCCCCCAAGCCCGGCCAACCATCCAAAGCCCAGCAGAGCCCATGGGTCACTAGACTGCCCAAAGCCCACCCAGCAACCCCAAAGCCCGGCCGACCACCCAAAGCCCAGCCGAGGCCCGAAGCCACTAGACTGCCAAAAGCCCACCCAGCAACCCAAAGCCCAGCCGACTGCCCAAAGCCCAGCCAAGGCCCGGAGCCACTAGATTGCCTAAAGCCCAGCTGAGCCCGGAAGCCACTAGACTGCCCAAAGCCCGCCCAGCAACCCAAAGCCCAGCCGACTGCCCAAAGCCCAGCCGAGCCCGGAAGCCACTAGACTGCCCAAAGCCCGCCCAGCAACCCAAAGCCCAGCTGACTGCCCAAAGCCCAGCCAAGCCCAAAAGCCACTAGACTGCCCGAAGCCCATCAGAAACATGAAAATCCCAAAGAGAGTCGTAGCGCCCAGCAAGTCAAAGAAAGGAGGTCCCAAGAACGCCTCAATCCCAAGTGTCACTCGCGCTCGGCCGACCGGACAGCCCTGAGGAAAGGGGCCAAATACCAGCGACCAGAGCCAACCAGAAAATCCCAAGTCCAGTCGCATACTCCATGAGTGTCAATCGCAATAGTGGAGCGTAGTCTCTGGCGAACCACTGTAAACTGTGGACAGTGGAGCAAACGATGCTCACGGTCGTCCACGTCTGCCGCACACCACTGGCAACGGCTATCCTCCCGATGGCCAAACCGGTGCAAATATGCCCGTGTGCGATAGTGTCCCGAGATGAACTGGGACACTAAGGCTACCTCCAACCGACTCATACCGCTCAGCCAACGCAGGTCGCGACTGAAGTGTGGAAGGTCTACATGCGCAGCACTCCCCTCGTACCCATCCCGCATCTGACGATCCGCCTCCCTCTCTGCATGGTGCCACAAAACGGTCTGGAGGTAGGCCCTACACGAGGGGACCACCTCACTATCACTCGCCTGGAGGCTCCTCCGTCCCGCCTCTCGGGCAGCAACATCTGCCAAGTCGTGCTCCCTCAAACCAACATGACTGGGAGTCCACCAAAGTCGAACATCCGCCCCACGGTCGTGGAGGCGAGCAAGGGCGTCACGTGCAGCCAGAGCCAGCTCCAGGTAGTGGAGGTGGCGCCGAACCCCCTTGAGGGCCGGCTGCGAATCACACATGAAGGTCACACGGACTAGCGCAGAGCGCTGGTCAGCCATAGTGCAACCAAGGCGAAGAGCAATCAGCTCAGCCTGCGTACTCGAGTGGAAGCCCTGAAATGAGACTGAGGAAATCTGACCATCGGATGTCGTGCCGTCAAACAGAACAGCGGCAGCACCACAAGCCCGACCGCATACGGAGCCATCTGTGAAAATCCAGAGGTCGTCGTCAGAGGCCTCAAGACATCCCATACGAATCCGGTCAATCGAAGCAACCCTGTCCTCTAGAATAGAGGGAAGGGGATCCCATCAAGGGGCAGAGGGGTCTGTCACCCAGGAGTGGCGGACCTCCACCCGCTGCAGAAGAGAGAGAGATAGGCCATCAGGTGGGGAGCGCCCTGCAAAGGGGCGCAAGCACGACCGCAGATAGTCGTCACAGGTCGTGAAGGAGGACGAGGTCGTGTGCCCTCCCGCACGGGGCGGGGGGCCCTCTGCTAGTAAGTCCATCCCATAAGAGAGGTGACGCATATAGAAATCCACAACCCGCTGTCGCACATAAGTGGCTGCCGGAAGCAACCCAGCCAAGAACCGTGCAGCATCCCCTGAAACCGTCCGGTAGAGGCCCATCGTGGTGATGGCGCACTGTCGGAGGACCCTATCCAGTGGGCCCCTGCCCAGATCTCCGGTAAGACCGGAGCACCAAGCCGGAGCTGCGTAGAAGAGGAGGGGGAGAATGGAAGCCTCCACAAAGCGGCGGACGACCAAGGGGTGGAAACCCCAAGGGGAAGAAGAAGAAGAAGAAGAAGAAGAGGGCAAGAAAGGGGGCTCCCGACCATTACGATTGGGCGCTCCCGGGTTTTGATGTGACGCGCAAGCGCGACAAGGAGGGAAACCTGACATCCATCTCTGTCAGGTGTATTTTATGCGTGTAACATGGAAAAAGGCTACCCAAGCCTATGTATGTGCTCAAGAAAGATTGGAGGAGTGCAGCATAGAGTGGGCCCTTGGTGTTGTATAAACGGGCTGTTAGCGCAGGATGGAAGCGTGGTGGTCAGGCGCCTCTCGCGCCCTTGGTGGGCCAACAGCTCGCCCCGGGTCGCAGATCTCCGGATCGTCGCACGCGGGATCGCGCACGCACTCCGCCTCGGGTCAGGACACTCGGGCACTCGGCACAGTGCAGCCGACGTTGGCTGGCTTGGGGGCACACCCGTGCAGTGCAACGGTTTACACGGATTGGAGGTTCACTGGGCAAGAGGGGTCGCGGCCTTACATCCGTTGGCCGGACACCTCACCGTATCGATACCGCATCGTCACCGTACCCACCGTACCGTACCGATAACTACGATACACCCCAAAATACGGCGGGCGGCCGCTACACGGCCGCAGTTGTCTGACAAGCAGACAACCTTTCCTTTCCCAGTTCCGATACTGTTCCGATTCACAACCGTATGCCCATTCCGTTCATTAACCCTTAATGACCGCCCATTTATACAACAACCACTCCCCCCTCCAGGGAGCTCGGCCTCGAGCGTCGACGTGCAGTCTTCACTCATGCTCCTCACAGGCTGGTCGGGTCCTTGGATGGCTGGCCCTCCTCCAGAAGCTGGCGCAACTCCTGTTGGTCAAAATCTCCAGTGTGAGGTCGTGGTTGGGTCCCTCATGTATGGGGAACATGACTTCCACAATGTACTGTGACGCACCCTCGTTATGATGAGGGGCTTAAATGAATCTGAGGTTATGATGGATTTGGATATTATGAAGAAGAGGCCCGAACGGTTTCAGTACTTAAGGGCGGCGAACTTTTTAAGTATTGGCACACCTAAATGACTATAACAGGACAATTATGAGCTGCTGGGAGGCTCCCAGCGTGGGAGTGGCATTTAGGTGTGAACCATGCTTGTAATGGCTCTTCTTCTCTGGCCGCCTCTGCCTCCGAGCGCACCCCACTCGTGACGGTCCCTGGGCCCACCACCGTCAAGCGCGCAAAGCCGCTACCATGCCACCACGCTTGGTGGACGTTCGGGTGAACACCGCGGCACGTGGAGGTCTCCGAAGGAAGTTCCTGTCCATACAGCACGACTGCGAGGGCGTCGGCTGGACGTGGGACAACCCTCACAAGTTGGTTTCGGAGCCTAACGAGTGGAGCGACAGTGTCGAGGACGCAGAGCGACCGAGTCGAGGACAAGAGTGGCCTCCGGCGGAGCGAGTTTGTAGGCTCTGCACGTTGACGTTTGACCAGCGGCGCACAGCACGGTGCCACGAACTGTTGGAGAGCTTGGCTTGTTGGCTTCCGGATTGAACTGCACGGTCGCGCGGTGAACGGCGACCCTGATTGCTTGCTTGTACGCCGGTGGAGAGTGCTTTGGAGTGCTGTGTGATAGACCCGAACGTGTCGATGGGCTCCCAGGATGCGGAGATGGGGGGAGAGTCCACCCCCAGCAGCCACGGGAGCGTGCAGGGGCCGCGTGCCCCCGATGGTTCCAGAACTGCTGACGTGGATGGGGCAACGTCGGGGCGTATCTCCGCACCCCCGATGATGGGGGCGGACCGTGATACGATGCCCCGTCACTCTATGATGGACCCACATTTCGCGGAGTCAGCAGTGATGGGCACAACTAAAGGCACGGCCGCGGGATCGCAATCGCGGGGCGCAGTCGACCCTGTATCGCGATACCAGGATACGATGCAGACGGTGCGATCGCAATTGGGGCCAGTAGCATCCAATGATGATACGGGGAGTACTACGGCGATACGACCGAGTGGGCGATTGACGCCAGGAACTCAATTCTCAAGGGCGAGCAAGATGTGGCGGATGCGGGAGAGTTCTGTCAAACTGCGGAGGCGATCGCCGTCTCGTACAGCGGAGCGATCGGCGGCGATGATGCGTGGGATAGTCCAAGATGCAGAGAGTCGGATGGAGGCCTTGGCGCAAAGTAATGCGCGGGGAATGGACGAGACCCGCAGAGCATCTGAGGAGGCCTTGGAAACCATTCGTCAGGTCCAAGAGGAGTCCCACCATTCTCGGCAGTCTCTCCAATCGCAGATGGACCAGGTTTATCAGCATCAACAGCAAGTTCAGGGTAGTGTGGCCACCTTGCAAGATCAACTGACAGAGACTCGCAAAGAAGCCACGTATCAGTCTTCAGTTCAGGACTTCAACCGTCGGACCGAGTAGGCGACAGTTCAGATATCCGTGGCGCAGCAGATGCAACAGCAGAATAGGCAGATGCAGGCAACACTGAAACAACTGCAGGAGGAAATCGCCAAGCTCAAAATTGACCGAGTCGACAAGGACGCCCAAATTCAGGAATTGAACAAGACAGTGCAAGACGAACGCACTGCACGAGGTGAGCTACAGCGATTTGTTGATGAGTCGTTTGATCAGCTGCAGCCTGCAGATTTGATGGAGATGGATGAGCAGGCAGGGTTATTTGTGGCTGATCAGGGGGATCCTGTGACAAAGGAACACATTTTGGGCGAAATGCAAGTTCCCCCTGCTTCATATGTGGATCAATCATTGCCTGTTTCATCTCCTGCCATTCTCCATCCTGGAGTGCCTGGAATACCCGTTGGGCAAGCACAGAGACTTGTTTCGCAGAATACCATGTCTGCTGCAGTTACTGGGGCTGATTTGCTTGCAAATGCCTTGTTGGGGAATCCGCATACTGGAAATCCTGCCAGTGAAGTGCCGTTGAAGATGGAGGCACCCGTGATGCCTCAGGGAGTTGCAGGACCGAATGGTCTCAGAACAAACAATATAGGGGTGCCTGTGACGTCCATAAGACCACAGGGTCAAATGACGGCAGTTTCAACAGGGTCAGGTTTCTTTTCAAGAGGACAGCCCAGATTGCCCTCACCAAGGCCGCAGGTACCAAATAGGCCAGTGCCTCCACCACAGTGGCCGAAGATTGATCAGTCACAGTTTTTTCAGAGACCTGCACCACCCGCTGTGCCCTTTGTTACTGCACAGTTGAAGCCGAGAGAACCACCTTTTTATAAGGGTGGCATGAATGAGGACATAGTTGCATGGTCCTCTGCCCTTCATGATTACTGCCATCTTCTGCAAACAAGCGACGAGCAGAGTGTGGCCTTTGCTACCACCCTCCTCCAAGATAATGCACGCGTTTGGTGGGATTCTCATCTCCATCGAACGGGAGGAGTACGTCCAAGAACGCTCGAGGAACTTCTCACCTTGTTGCAGGAGCGATTCCAATCCCCGATGCATGAGAAAGCTGCGAGGACTCAGCTGTGGAGCATTGCGCAGCGAGTAGGCGAAACCGTGCACGCATTCGCTGCACGATTTCAGAACTTGCTCCAACGCCTGTCTACCTACGATGAGGAGGACATGACAGAGCGTTTCATCCGGGCGTTGTTGCCGGCATTGCGGATGCCTGTGGCCCAGCGAGAGCCGCAGGATTTGTTAGAGACAATCCGCATCGCCGAGCACTTGGAGTTGTTGACGGCGTCATACATGAGTCGTGGAGCAAATGCATCATCATCTCAGCAGGGGAGATCGCACAATGGACAAGCGCAAGCATCTGGAGGTCGGCAGCAGTACAGGGGCAACCAGCAGCAACAGGGCAACAGAGGTAGACAAGAGGAGTCAGTGCGTGGACGGCCGGGCCACCACATCCTCCAGCTGCCCCTGGCCCTCATGGCCAGGGAAACGCATAGAGCCCAAGCTAGGGCTCCGCGTCAGACAGCTTGGGCCTGTCGGCCATCACGTGGCTGGTGATGGTCAGGAAGACGCAAGAAAAGAAGAAAACCAACAAAAAGAGGATTCAAGGCAACAACCGGGAGACAGGGTTTTTCTTTTACAAACTGGGACTATTGCGGGAGTAGAGAAGGGTGACTCTACATCGACTGAAGATCGCAGGAATCGGCGATACCAGAAACAGTTGGGACGCCGCATTCGACAAAGAGCTCAACGCCGAATGGCGATTGCAGCTGCCCGAGGTACCCGGGAGACATCGGATCAAGCCAGCGAACCCAGTGACCACACTACACCCAGGAAGGTCCGATCTTGTCACCAGCGTCAGAGAAATCTTCGTCGTCAACGGCGCAGGCGACATCAGGTGCATCTTCAGCAGAGCCGACGAATCATTGACCACCTTATTGCATGTGTGACCCAAAAGAGCGAAACCATGCAAGAGGAGGTCCAAAGTCTTATTGGACGTGACTGGAGTCAATCTACCACGCCCAAGACAGACAGTGCAGCCGGGAGTGTAAATCCACCAGAAGGGAAGTTGGCGTCGAGGTGGTGTGCTGTCCATCCACCAGATGGGCCATCTCGACCAGTACGGGGGCAAGACGACGGAGTTCTCCTCACGGTGCCCGCACGAATCTACGGCAAGAAGATACAAGCATTAATCGATAGCGGAGCTACACGGTGCTTTATTACACCGGCAGCCGTTTTGAAGTGCGGATTGAGGACAGTGCCGGAGGAGACTGTACTCGAGTTAGCGGACGGGTGCAAACTGCTCAGCAATGGAGTATGTCCAAATGTCCTCGCCAGTGTAGCTACGACGACGTCACGTTTAGATCTGACCATAAGTCCACTATTACAGAACGTGGACGTTATTTTAGGAGCCAACTGGCTACAAATGACAGAGCCACTCATCGATTGGAGTGTGCCACGTTTGTTGTTGCCTGGAAGTGACTCCGCAGCATTGGTGATTGGCAAGTGGCTCAACAAGGAAGTGCCAGTCGGTCAGATCGCCGTCTTACGTAACTTTTCCCTTCCCTCCCGCCCCATTCCTCCCTCCCCGCTGGACGCCTCTCTAGCAGTGCTTCGCCGTCCAACTTTTTGGACTTTTGCTACTTCAGCGCATCCGTGGGCGTCTGCTCGTTCCCCGGGGGGGATGGTGTGTTCCACGGTTACAGCGGCTGTAGAGTCTACATCGACACTCAGTGATGATGATCACGGCCATCAAGGCCATCAAGGTCAATCAGAACAATCGTCATCATCCTTCAGAACCAAGATCAAGAATACAGTCAAAGTTCAGGGTCGTCGATGTCAGCAAACCCGAAGCCGTGCCACAAGACAGAGACAATTCATAACTGCAAGGAACGCAAACAAGATGTTGAAGAATGGAGAGCAGGTGTTCTTAGCAGTGGTGAAGCGGGTAGGAGATGCTGAACAGAGGAGTCGATCTAGACGGACGGGACGTATGGGAGTTGTCCGAGTAGACAGTGAAAGTGGACCCCGAAAAGACTTTGCGACAGTGGAGGAATTCCGACAGGATATATTGGGGCGTGTAGCGGAAGAACATCGTGAGGAGCTGGAGAATATTCTCATGGAATTTAAAGATGTTTTTCCTGAGAAATTGCCTCCAGGTCGACCACCTCAACGAGAGGTCGAGATCGGAATTCGGGAACAGGAAGGCGCTGTGCCACCAACACGACCCCCATACCGCCTGTCTCCCGCAGAGCAGGCTGAATTGGAGGAACAGATCCAAGATCTGTTGACGTCGGGGTTTATCCGTCCATCGGTTAGCCCGTACGGGCCGATTTTGTTTGTTCCAAAAAAGGACGGAAGGTGGCGCATGTGTATCGACTACCGCGCCTTGAATAAACAGACGATAAAGGACAAGTTCCCGCTACCGCGCATTGATGAGTTATTGGAGAGACTGGGGAAGGCCAGGATATTCACAGCATTAGACCTGGCTTCCGGGTATCACCAAATAGGGGTAGAACCGGACAGTATTGAGAAGACGGCCTTTAGGACGAGTCGTGGACATTTTGAGTTTTTGGTCATGCCGTTTGGACTCACCAATGCGCCCTCGGTGTTCCAGCGGCTTATGAATAAAATCTTCAAGGAAGAACTGGGGATTTCAGTTTTGGTCTATCTTGATGATATTTTAATTTTTTTCAGAGACGATCGAGGAGCACTGGCAGCATCTACGGAATGCGCTAGCTCGTTTACGTGAGGCCAAGTTGTACGGACGTATTCACAAGTGCAGCTTTCTCAAGGATCAGGTTGAATACCTGGGCTTCGACATCAGTGCAGAGGGAATCAAGCCCAGTGAGTCAAAGATCAGGACCATCCTTGAGTGGCCTACACCAGAGACACCACGAGACGTGCGCAGTTTCCTAGGACTTTGCAGCTTCTACCGGCGATTTGTCAGGGGGTTTTCAAACATTGCAGCCCCTCTGACGGAACTGACCAAAGAGAAGCAACCATGGCAATGGCGAGAAGACCAAGAGGAGTTGGCCTTTAATCAGATGAAGATTGCAATGACAACAGCGCCAGTACTGCTCTACCCAGACTTTGCAAAGCAGTTTACACTTACGACAGATGCGAGTCTGGTGGCGGTCGGCGGTATTCTGCAACAAGATCGAGGCCAAGGTCTTCAACCAGTTGCCTACGCTTCAAAAAAGCTCAATTCGGCAGAGGTCAGATACTCAGCCTACGAACGTGAGCTCCTGGGCATCGTTTGGGCGATCAGTCAATGGAGGCATTTTGTGGAAGGTCGCAGGTTTGTAGTGCAAACGGACCATAGTTCGTTGCGCTACCTCCCCAATCAGGCATCGGTCCATCGCCGGGTCTGGAAATGGGTGAGCATTCTCCAGGGTTATGACATCGAAATACAGCACATCCCTGGAAAAAGGAACCC
Organism: Ostreobium quekettii; assembly: GCA_905146915.1. Lineage (NCBI taxonomy): Eukaryota > Viridiplantae > Chlorophyta > Ulvophyceae > Bryopsidales > Ostreobiaceae > Ostreobium > Ostreobium quekettii. The sequence continues at coordinate 1,849 of CAJHUC010003091.1, read as the reverse complement.
TGCGGATGCACTGACCAGGCGCCACGCCCAGAGCGATCAACGATAGAGCGATGCAGTGAAGGCTGAGGACAGCAAGCTGGTGAAGATGCTGCAAGTTCCAGAAGATGCCAGTGATGCAGAGATACAGAGAGTCCTCGATCAAGTGTACAATAGACCAAGACAAGACCAAGACTCAGTTTCTTCCGCTGTTGTGATAACCCAAGATTCAGTAGACTACCATTCAGCACAGTGTTGCGTGACGCGAACAACGGTCGAAGTCTCAGTTGATCTTCGCAAGAAGATGCAGAAGTTGCTTCTGAGTGAGCCGCCATACTCAGACATACTCGATGAGCTCGACCAGGCTCCCATTGCTGCACAGGAGGTTCGCCGAGGAGTAGAAGTCTACAGGATCAAAAACCATTCCCTTGTCATTCACCGACCTGATTGGGAGGAAGACCACATGTATTGGAAGATCGTCGTGCCGGACGACCAGGAGGTGAAGATGACAATTTTGAAAGAGATCCACTCCGTACCCTACGCCGGACATCCAGGGTATCATCGTACGTTGAAGACAACCCGCCGCACCTTTTATTGGAGGGGCATGGCGGCAGACATCCGCAGCTTCATCTTGGAGTGTCCTGTGTGCCAAACCGAGAAAGGGGAACACCAACTACAACGAGGAGAACTACAACCCCTTCCGATCCCTGAAAAGAAATGGACTGAGGTAATGCTCGATTTTATCGTGAAGCTTCCAGTGACAAATAAGGGAAATGATAGCATTCTGGTGGTGGTGGATAGAGCCACAAAGATGTGTCATCTGGTACCTTGCAGTGAGCAGATTTCCGCTCATCAGACTGCTGTCCTATATTGGGAGAATATGGGGAAGCTTCACGGGTTGCCTCAAAGCTTGAACAGTGATAGGGATCGACGGTTTGAAAGTGCATTTTGGCGCACACTTTGGCGTATTATGGGTACCACGTTGAAAATGAGTACTGCTTATCATCCGCAGTCTCAAGGGCAAGTTGAAAGAACAAATGCAGTTCTGGAGCAAACATTGAGGTGTTTAATTCATGAGATGAATGATTCACGTGATTGGGATGAATTGATTCATTTGGTTGAGTTTTGTATCAACAGTCAGCCAAACCGTAGCACAGGGTTTTCACCGTTTTATTTGAACTTTGGATTCCACCCTGTGACGCCACATGATCTACTGACGGGAAAGGAGCGGAGTTCTGTGGAGTCTGTACATAGGTTCACCCGCCGCCTGCACATAGCCTTTCGCAAGGCGCAGGACAACCTCCGAACCGCACAAGAAGCCTATAAGAGGCAATACGATCGCCATCGTCGTCAGGCCGAATTTATAGTTGGCCAGTCCGTTCTTTTGTCCACAAAGAATCTACGAGTCCGTGGAACGCCGCACAAGCCGCAACGACGATTTGCAGGCCCCTTCCGGGTTATCGAGAGAGTGGGCAGGCTTGCCTACAAGCTTCAATTGCCAGAAGACTGGACGATACATCCTGTCTTCCACGTCTCTTTATTGAAGCCCTGGCAACACGGACAGTGGACTAAGGAGCACGCAGCACCTGAGATTGAGCTGCAAACGGACGACGATGATGAGCGTGATTTAGTGGTCGAGAAGTTGTTGCGGTGGAGGCGGGTGAGCATAGGCACAAAAAGAACTCGGGAATTTTTAGTTCTGTGGCGCGGTTGGCCGATTGAGGATGCTACGTGGAGTGCTTGAAATGTGCACCTCGCTCGAAGCGCAGAAATGATCGAAAGGATAACCCTATTCAAGAATATAGGAGTGGTCCCGGGATTACAAGGGAGTGAATAAAGATGGAGTTGATATGTCAATGATGATTACATTGGA
>CAJHUC010003090.1:0-26397 GCA_905146915.1 Ostreobium quekettii | reverse complement strand
GGAAATGGATCTTTTAGATGTTTGTGCGGTTCCGCCATCGCGGATCCGCACCAGTCTGTTGCAGGCGGGAAACATACCCTGGAGATTGTTGTGCGGTTCCGCCATCGCGGAACCGCACCAGTCTGTTGCAGGGGGGAAATGGACAAATTAGATGTTTGTGCGGTTCCGCCATCGCGGAACCGCACCAGTCTGTTGCAGGGGGGAAATGGACAAATTAGATGTTTGTGCGGTTCCGCCATCGCGGAACCGCACCAGCCTGTCCAAGGCAGGAAAGGGACCCTGGAGATGTTTGTTCGGTTCCGCCATCGCGGAACCGCACCAGTCTGATGCAGGCAGGAAACGGACCCTGGAGATGTTTGTGCGGTTCCGCCATCGCGGAACCGCACCAGACTGTCCCAGGCAGGAAAGGGTCCCTGGAGATGTTTGTGATGCTCCGCCATCGCGGAACCGCACCAAACTGTTGCATGTGGGAAATGGACTTGCGAGATGCTTGTGCGGTTCCGCCACCGTGGAACCGCACCAGTCATCTGTAGGCTGGGAAAGGACCTGGGAGATGCAAGTCTAACACTATGACAAGCCTTGCGTGCTGCGCCGACTCTTGATTCTTGTTTGTTATGCACAGGTGCAAAACCTGCGAGGACTGCCACAGCAATGGTGTCTGGTGGGTGCCCATCTCTCTGCTTGCGTAGTGCAGCGCTGCCACACGGCTGTGCCGTTCTCTTACCTATTGCTCTTCCATACAGGACGAAAATGCTCTCCGCAGTGCCTCGCACCAACGGCGTTTGAAGGCGCCTGCCGAAATTGTGAGCCGGGCTTCTTCCACTACAGGTGCCTGTCGTTTTTCCCGGCAGCTCTGGCTAACACGGTGGCGCAGCATTCCCTGTGCCTGTCCTGTGCCCGCACTTACAAGGAACAAGAGGATCGTCTTGCGTCGCTCGAGGCTGCCCCCTTGCCGCAGCAGCCGGTGACCTCACGCCGTCGGAGGCCCACTGCTTCCGGCAATGGCTCTCGTATACCAGTCAAGCGAGTGGCGGGAAGAATGCCACAACCGCAGGCCAAGCGCAGGGCCACAGGCCAGGGTGCTCACCCAACCGCGTGCAGCCGGAACTGCAGTGCCACGGAGTCTGGGGCACTACTGGGGGATGATGACGACTGGCATGTGGCCTCCGATGGGGGCAGTTTTGGTGCATCCAACACTGTACAGGGTGAGCACCCACTCTTGGCACGGCTGTTCCTCGCCGCAACTTGCCTTGCTTCCTGCCCTCTGAAATACTGTGATCAAATTGCCTGCAGGGGCTGCAACCAACGTGCCTCCGTTGATTGCTGAGTATTTGCGAACCCAAGGGGGCGGCCTTGGTAGAGAGGCTTTCAGGGAATTGGTCAACATACTAGGCGCGCCCCAAAATAGGAAGAGGAAGGCGTACAGGGCCGCTTCGCCGGGGAGTTCCATCAAGGTCCCTTTGGACCCCGCAGACCCAAAGACGGCCACGCGAAGGGCTGCAGAAAGGACGCTGCGGAACTTTATGAAGACCCACAAGGCCTTGTCGGAACTGGAGGCAGAAGGCTGGCGCTGCTGCGGCAACTGCTGCCTCAAGGGTGTCGATCCAAGAATGGTGCTGGCCAGATCGGCGATCTGGGGGGGCAAAGGACGTCGGGCAGCGCAGGCGGGATATGCTCGACATCCTGGCCTGGTGCAAAGTCTGGGGGCAAGGCACCGACGAGCACTACGAGCTCCGACTCTTCGGCAAGCCCATGTGTGTAAGAGCCTTCCAAGCCGCACACGGAGAGACAAGGAGGAATTTTGGAAGGAGAAGGCGCGACGCGGATCAGGCGGTGGGGGATCACGTGCCAGTCAAGGTGGCGAGAAGGGACACTAGGATGGGACACGGGCCGCGGGAGCAAGAATGCACACGCTGGATAGCGGATACACTGGTGGCTCTGGCGCAACCTCTGCCCAACAAGACAGTGAGAGGCACCACCGGCGAGGAGCGCACTAGGGAGTTCCTTCCAACTGGGTCGTTCGCAACCCTCAATGACGTTTACCAGTTCTACAGGGGGCACGTCCTATCGCAGCCTGACAGGCAGGGGGTGGAGACGAGGCCGAGCTCCTATCAAACCTTCCGCCGTGCCTGGCTCGCCAGCTTCTTCCAGGTGGGTGCCCACGGAGCCAGTGCACAAAGTTACGATTCAGCTCGACCTCCTTCTCACCTACAAGTACCTGTCTCTCGTGACTCTAATTCGAGTTGCCTTGGCGGTTGCGCGATAGCAGATCCGCCGTTATGGAATGATCCTTGCTCGTGATGGTGATGGCGTTGGTGAGCTGACACTCAGCTGGAAGCACATCATTGATGTAAAGCAGCTCTGCTATCATGAAACCGCACAAGCATACTGTAAGCTGGGCAATGGACCTGGGAGATGTTCGTGCGATTCCGCGATGGCGGAACCGCGCGAGCTTGTTGCACACTGGGAATGGACCTTGGAGATGTTTGTGCGGTTCCGCCATGGCGGAACCGCACGAGCCTGCCCCACATTGGAAACGGACAATGGAGATGTTTATGCGGTTCCGCCATCGCGGAACCGTACAAGCCAGTTGCCAGTCAAGAAAGGACCTTAGGGATGTTTGTGCGGTTCCGCCATCGCAGAACCGCACGAGCCAGTTCCTGGCCAGGAAAGGGCCTTGGGGGAAGCGTGTGCGCTTCCGCGATCGCGGAACCGCACGAGCCAGTTGTTATGCTTGACAATGTCCTTGTTGCAGTGTGGTGAGAGCCTGCGAGAAGGGCAACATTGGTTATGTGCGCTTTCTGCATCTCAGAAATGTACACGCTTGCATACGAGCTTTGGATAAGTTAACCCTCATCCTCGCCAAGCCTTTCTCTCTGCATACCGATCCGGCCGTACAAACATCAGCTCTTTAGCAAGTGCGACCAGTGCGTCTCCTTCCAGCAGATCAGGGGACTGCTGGGGCCCGACAACCAGCGGGCACGGGAACAACTACTCGCCAAACAGAACAGCCACATGGAGTATGTGCGGCAAGCACGGGAGGCAATGAGGCTGAGGGCCGACTTTGCAAGGAGCAACCGGGACGCCGTCCTCATGATCAATGTGGACGGCATGGATCAAAATAAAACGAACGTGCCCCGGGAGTCATTGCAAGATAAAGGGGGCAATGTCGGCGTCCCGCTCACAGTGAAGCTGATGGGTGCAATAGCGTACGCAAGGGGGTGGTATGGGTTCTGGTCGGTGCCGCAATGGGCCGCCAGTTCCAATATCACCCTCACGGCACTGGCGAAGATCATCCGGGACGCCCAAGAAGGCGGCAGGCTCCGCAGCCTCCCAGAGCCCTACCTCCCCCCTCGTTTGGACCTGCAAATGGACAACACGGCCAAGGACAACAAAAACCATTACCTTCTGGGCTTCGCAGGCATGTGCCTCGCCGAAGGCCTATTTAAGGTGAGATTGGGTGCTTGGGCGTGGGCGCAAATGTGGTTATGCTTTGGGACCCGCCCAATCCTTGGTGTAAGGACATGTTTGTTTGCATACTTCCAAACACACATATTGCATCTCTGTCCCTCGCTGTGGGCTCCACCACACTAGGCCCAAGAGCCGTCAGCTGATGGTCTGTTTCTCAACTGTGTGTGGTTGCTTATTTACAGGAAATCGAAGTCCATTTCCTGCCAGTGGGCCATACCCACCAGGAGATAGACCAGAGTTTCTCTCTGGTATCCAAGGCCATCAAGAACGAGGGGGCTCTAGACGTCGAGGACCTAATGGCCGTCGCGGGGAGGGCATGGAAGAACCTGCGGTACGTCGGCTGCAAGGACAAGCACAACCGCCTTCTTGAGGCGGTGCACGACTACCGGCGATCCCTCCGGTACCAAAACAGCCGGACGCAGGGGGATGGGGTGCAAGAGGACGATCAGCCCAGAAACATGCACAGGTTTGCCGGACTTGGGACGGAGAGACGATGCGAGGAAGACGCCGTGTCAAGAAGGTAAGAAGTGTGTGTGGACCACACCCAGGCCATTGGTGGCAGCACCGCAGCCATCTCTACATCGCGGCTTAGAAACCCCCATTCTTGATGCATTAACGGTTCCGCCATCGCGGAACCGCAGTTGTGGCAAAAGGTGGCCATTCGTGTTTGGAGAGACCCCCATTCTCCTTGCTTTGACGGTTCCGCGATCGCGGAACTGCAACTGTTTCAAAAGGTGGCCTTGTGGTCTCAGAGAGACCCTCGTTCTTGTTGCATTGACGGTTCCGCGATCGCGGAACCGCACCTGTGCCAAAAGGTGGCCTTGTGGTCTCGGAGAGACCCTCGTTCTTGTTGCATTGACGGTTCCGCGATTGCGGAACCGCAAGTGTGCCAAAAGATGGCCTTGTGATGCCGGAGAACCCGCGTTCTTATTCGTTAGCCGGTTCCTTTGTCCCACGGCGGGTACCCATAAAGTAATGCCAAAAAGATTTGCCGTAATGATGCCGAGGCCCTGGATTCTTTGTTGCATTGACGGTTCCGCGATCGCGGAACCGCACCTGTGCCAAAAGGTTGCCTTGTGGTCTTGGAGAGACCCCCATTCTCCTTGCTTTGACGGTTCCGCGATCGCGGAACCGTAACTGTTCCAATAGATGGCCTTGTGGTCTCGGAGAGACCCTCGTTCTTGTTGCATTGACGGTTCCGCGATCGCGGAACCGCAAATGTGCCAAAAGCTGGCCATGCGAGTTTGTACAAACCGCCATTCCTGTTGCATTGACGGTTCCGCGATCGTGGAACCGCACCTGTGCCAAAAGGTGGCCTTGTGGTCTCGGAGAGACCCCCATTCTCCTTGCTTTGACGGTTCCGCGATCGCGGAACTGCAACTGTTCCAAAAGATGGCCTTGTGGTCTCGGAGAGACCCTCGTTCTTGTTGCATTGACGGTTCCGCGATCGCGGAACCGCAAGTGTGCCAGAAGGTGGCCATGTGGTCTCGGAGTGACCCCCATTATTGTTGCATTGACGGTTCCGCGATCGCGGAACCGCACCTGTGCCACAAGGTGGCCATGTTGTCTCGGAGAGACACCCATTCTCCTTTCTTTGACGGTTCCGCGATCGCGGAACCGCACCTGTGCCAAAAGGTAGCCATGTGGTCTCGGAGTGACCCCCATTATTGTTGAATTGACGGTTCCGCGATCGCGGAACCGCACTTGTGCCAAAAGGTGGCCATGTGGTATCGGAGAGACCCCCATTCTCCTTGCTTTGACGGTTCCGCGATCGAGGAACCGCAACTGTTCCAAAAGGTGGCCTTGTGGTCTCGGAGAGACCCTCGTTCTTGTTGCATTGACGGTTCCGCGATTGCGGAACCGCAAGTGTGCCAAAAGATGGCCTTGTTGTCTCGGAGAGGCCCCCATTCTTGTTGCATTGACGGTTCCGCGATCGCGGAACCGTTCACTTGACGTAAGGTGGCCTTGCAATTTCGTTGAGGTCGCCGTTTTTGTTGCATTGACAATTCCGCGATCGCGGAACCGCAGCTGTGACAAAAGGGGGCCATACGTGTTCGGAGCAATCGCCATTCTTGGGACACTGACGGTTCCTCCATCGTGGAACCGTCACTGTGCCAAAAGGGGGGCAGTGTACCTGGACATGAATATATTTTTGCAAGGAGGGCTTGCTCCCTTTTGTGCCATAGCTGCGCCAGGTGCACCTCGGTCAGATTTCGGTTTTGCCTCTAAACTCCAAACCGAGCAATTTCTTGCTGTCCTAAGTGTGACATCACGGATTGCAATGATAGGTGCTACCACGCATTCCTCTTCCGGATGGAGGGTGGCCGCCCTGTGGTGTACGGTAGAGAACACGACTTGCCCGGCCAGGCCTGGGTGGGGCGGCCAGAGGGCGGCGGGTGGCCAGTGTTCCTTGAGGATGCTGTGATACCCTCCTTCGATAGCCTATCTCTGGAGCCAAGGACGCCGCTCCAACAATGCGCTGGGATACGAGAGAGGGCACTGAAGTTCGTCGGCAAGCTCAGAAGCCTACTTGCCTCCACAGCTGGTTTGTCCGGCGAGGAGGGGCCTGCCACCGACCTAAGGGCGCGTTACGTCCATGCCATACGGTGGTGGGAAGCCTTTATTGAGGACCACAGGTCCACCTTTCCGGAAGGGGACGTCGACGACCGAGTGGGAGGATCCCTCAGGGTGGCAGAGTGTGGCCGCGGGGACGAGGACGACCTTTTGCCCGTGCCTAGCCAGGGGCCCACCACTGAGCTTGGTCCCGTAGTGGAAAGGTGTGATGGTTTTTGTGCACAACATACCACCTCTGCCACATTGTTTCATATCCATAAAAAAACCTTTGGGCCCATCATCTCATCTGTCGTGCACAAACACCCTGCCTTTGTATAAATGACCTTCAGCACACTGCCTGCGTGGCATCTCCGCCCCGGGGGCTGCCATTGCGTGGTCTTGGTCTGTACTGCATGTTGTATGTTTCTTCCCATTTGCCCCTTTGGTAACGTCCAACCTTTGATATCAGTGTTGTGGTTTGACTCCCAATGTGGCATGCGGTTACTGACTAGTTCTACCCGCCCATTGTACAGGGACGTGGGCCCCATCCCAGGGGAGCGTGCAATGTTCTTTGGTCACTCACACAGGGCCCCAAGACCTGCCGACGTGAGACCGTTCCGACCAGAGCACGACGTTGCCCCCGGGGTGACTGTCGCCATTCGGATGGCAGACGAAGACGCCGATGCCTGGGCCCGGGTGTTTGACATCGCCAAAGTCACCAGGGTATTCGACCCCAGTGAAGAAAACGGATACGACGTGCGCCACTTTGAAGTGCAGTACTACGCTTGTGAAGGCGTTGTGGAGAACTGTGACCCCGACAACCCTCCCTTCATCAGTGAAGAAGTCCAACTAAACCTCCCGTGGTTCCTTACGGGCCAAAAGGAGGTCATCCCTTGGACGGCAGTGGTGAATGAGCAGTGGGTGGGAGGAGATGGCCACTTACGGTCATGTTGGCGGGAGTGTCTAAGGCGGGAGCTTCCCCGCCTTCATTCCACAGATCCTGGCGGGGATTAGCACAGGCGTAATCTTCTTGGGTTGTACAATACTTGTAATATTCTTGTGCCGAGACCCTGTGTGTGTTTTATCTCATCTTCACACTTTGTGATGGCATCACAGTATTGTGAGCATCCTGTGTGTATGCATTGCATACAAGTTGTCGCTTGGCCGACACCATGCCTTGGGGAGCAGTCGCGGGGGCAAGTTCACATCCAGTGGCGGGCACCAGGCTGTAACCAACGTTTAGCCAGTTGATACGGTTCCGCCATGGCGGAACCGCCAGTAGGCCGCCAGAGCCGCCAGTGACTTGACTGCCAACATTACAATGTACTACCGCCGTCGTTCGCCAGGTTTGATACCTCAGCCATTTTATGTCAAAGAGTTGTAACATAACCGCACCTGTAGGAAACTTTAGAGGCAGACAATCACAGATGCGATGGAAGTGTTATGTCTCAAAAAGGCCTGCATTTAGGGTATCTTTTAGAGCAAGTAGTTTTGCTTGGGGTTGGTAGTAATATTGCACAGATCCCTGTGGCAAGTATAGTCGCGCTGCCACCTTCAACACCGTCACTTGTGGTTCTGCCGCGAAACTGCAAGCTTAGGCACCGAAAATGCTGAGATCAATATAATATTTATGGTGGCGGGTGCCGCCAGCACCAGCCCAAATACAGCGAAATTATTAACATGACATTGAAACAATATTCCACGATAGTGGGATCGACGTTGTGCAAATATGCTACCTAATAGGTTTATAGCATGGCGCAATGGGACATTTTGAACGGAAGGGAGTTTGAGGTCGTTCCCGCATCCTCCGTGTCTCTCCACCTCCACCGCTCCCGCTTCCGCCAACGGTGGGCGAATGTCCTCCGCGCGTGGAAGATCTCCCACTGCCGCACCTTGCGCCATAACTTGCGGCGATCTCGGCCGCTCAACGCTCGGCCAAGACCGCCGCAGGTCGATCCGAGGTCGACCTCAATCCTCGGTTCGAGTGCCAGCAACACTAGCCAGCACGTCCACCAGGCTCGCCAGGCCGGTCTCCATGACCGGCGCGACCTGGGCTCCGAAACCATGCCGGGTGGTTTCGTTGTTCGCGCTCCTCGCTCGCGCTCACACACGGTCGCTCCCAGGCACGGGAAGCAAGCCGCAACCAGACGGATTACAGAATGGTTCTGTCAGTCATGTAGCATTCACCGCAAGCATGTTCAGCTCATGTCTTTCTCCCATCATTCTCCATGTCACCGTAATAAACACCTTACCCACTGTCCCCATTCTCACTTAACTACTCATACACCTTTTCTTATCCTCACAATTACTAAATCACTTCAGTCCCAAATCAGTCACAATCAGTTACCAAGATCATCCTTGTGGCATGCCCAGGCCATACTTGTGCCATGCCGGCGGCATGCCACAAGTCCTGCGTTCCAGCCCTCAAAGTGGGATGTCGTGCCGTCATGCCGTCAGTTCGTCCTCGTTGTCACTTCCCAAGATCCCAGCCGCATCCGTCCCTCCCTGTCCGTCTTGATTGGCTCCCCTCGTTGGACACGAACAGGCCTCTCAGCCTTGGAACGATGTACAACCAGGTTCCTGTCGATCACCTTGTCAGCCTCGGGATCCCTGGTATTGCTTCCAGTGCCGTGTCCCCCTCGCAGCAAGGCGCTGCCAGCCTCCGGCCATGCAGCGATCGCAGTTCGCCAGAACGCCAATGGATAGACCTTCGCGATCGTCATGGCCTCCTAGTACTTTCCCGGAAAACCCCAAACTGTTGTAGTGACAAGGCAGGCCTCAGTGAGAGCGATCGTTCCCACAACGTGCCCAAAATGCAAGGCCCAATGATGCTCGAAACTGGACGGCAGCCTTGTCCGAGCTTGATGATAGACCCTGGAGTATCTGATGTATTACTGATCGAAGATAACATGACAATGCCGGTCTGCATGATTGGAATCCTCAAGAATATCCGTAGGATGAATGTCCTAGATGATGTCCCCTTTCTGACATTGTTTACTCATAACGTGAGCGTGGCGCTGGCACACCCAAACCATGGCCTCGGCATGCTCAAACCATGGCATTGGCATGACATATCCATGGCCTTTCAATGACATAGAGCTCCCACAGAAACTCACTTATTTATCTATCACTGGTGGCATACTCGGGCCATCCCAGCAGTGTATCATCGCCTTGATTATGCATAATCAGTCACCTTGAAAGCAAAAGTGGCCAGTAAATGCTGGTCATTTTGCGGTGGACTGAACAGGGCCAACCACGCCAGGGCAGCCGGCGGCGAGCCGCGGGTCATGATCCCGGGGGCCAGCACCTCGGTGCTTGCTTTACACAAGGCAATGAGGTAGCCGTCACATTGACATTCGCCGTCGCACACACCTCAGAGCGGCCCATTCCGCACCCCTCTCCTAAACGGATAACGCCCCTCAGAGGCCGCCCACCGCCAACCCCATTCGCCCACCGCCGTCCGACAATCGGGCGGTCGGGCCCGCTCGAGGCCCCCCATTCATCGGCGCCAGGTCCGTTCCCAAACCCCGTGAGGGCCACGTCGCCCTTAACCCACGGCGCCCCACCCACACTCCTCCCTGGCCGCTCCCCCGTCCGCCTCGCCCGACCGCTCCGACCAGAGGCGCCAGGAGGACTCGTGGGCCCCAGACGCGCCGGTGGCGCCAGGGCGGCGCCCTTGGAATGGAAAAGAACTTCGCGGGCGGCTGCCGCGGCGGGCGACTGGCTGGCCATGGCGTCGCCGGCATGAAGCGGATGGTGTACCAAGTCGTGCCCGTGCCCGGCAGGCCGAACGGTGAGCTTGTGAGGACCCAGCGCCCGCGCTTTGGAGGCAATGGCGGCGATTGATTGTGGTCTACCGGAGGGCGGATGGATCAACGGATGGGGTCGTAAGATTTGCGGAGGCGACTACCTGCGGGCTCGCCAGATCGTGCGACAGGGGGGGGCCTGAGCTCGGAAGCCGGCGGTGGGGAATGCGGCCGCGCTGGCGCTGCATCCTGGCGAGCCTACTGTCGAATCTCCGCGCGTCGGCCGCCGTTGTTCCGCGGCCGCGCGTCGGCCTGTCCGTCTGGGATCTGGCGCGAAATGTCGCCGCGCGGGAAGGCCCCAGAGGCCTCCCCCGGCGCCGTCGATCCCGGCGCAGCGGACTTGTGGCGCCATTCGGCGTCTCCCCGCGCCGCCCCGCCTCGATCTCAGTCCTGCCGAGCGCCGTCGCCTTCCGCGCGCTCCGTTCCGGAGCCGGGCGTCCGCCTTGCCTTCGCCGCAACCGCAGTTTTCTCGCTCTGCGCCCTCAATCGCCCAGTGCCCTGCTCCCCAGTCATGCTCCCCCCTCCACACATACACACACACACCTACTGCTCCTAATACCCCCCAACGCCCTTTCCCACGTCGACACCCCCTGCCCCGCTCGTTTGCCCCCAAGCCCTGCGGCAACAGATCCGAACTCGACCTTGGATACGGAAGCCTGATCCCGCCCTCTCCTCCCTTCGCCCCCTCCGACCACTCCGGAGACTCTGCATCGTCGTTCCACAGCATGGAAAAGAGTCTCGGCCACAGTCGCTCAGGACGGGGAGCCCTTTGCATGACCTGTTGTCTCATCCCCTCTGCATCAAATCTTACCCCTGGCGGCCGCAGTGTACCGCCCCGCGCCCGCGCCGCTGCACGCCAAGCCCTCCAAGCCCGACGGCGGCATCTCCTCGGCGGCGGACCTCCTGCAGAAGGAGAACGAGCTCCTGAAGTCCACCCTCCAGGCGGTCACCCAGGGGGGGGCGTCCTCCGCCTCCGTCGAGGCGACGACCGCCAAGGACGAGGTCGAGGAGAAGGAGGAGAGCGTGGACGACCCTGATGTCTCGGCCGACGACTACTGGTCGCCGGTGGTTGGGGCTGGTGGAGAGTTCGTGGAGCGCTACGGGAAGTTGTCCGACCCGCCGGTGCACGACGGGACGCAGTGCATACAATGGGACAACACGTTGAGCACGCACACGGACCACTTCAAGGTAATCAGTAATTTGGAATTTCAAGGCACTGCAAGGTGGGGCGGGGCGCGTCGAGGCGACGGCTTGGGAGGGGAAGGGGCCGGCAGGGCCTGAGGGGGGCGTTGGGGGTGTTTGTCCGTGTTGGGGGACCGTGATTGGCTCGTGGTTTGATCGTAATGGAGGCGCCATTTGTTGCGTTGGCCGTGTGTTTGAGACGTATTTGATTCGTTGATGTCGAGTTGCTGGTTGTGAAGAAGGGCTGCCTTGCGGCCCCAGGCGGAAGCTCTCAGTGTTGTAAGGGAGTGACGGCCACCATCTTGGGGTTTCATCCATTGTGGCAGGTCCCAAGTAGATGAGTAGCATGATGAACTGGCTGTGACAGGGAAATGGGCTTGGTGATCCTGTCATGCTGGTGGTGAGGATGGCTCTGATCACAATGCAGGAACTGCCAGCCCAGCTCGCAGTGGGGTGATGCATCTAAACGTGGGACAATGCCTGGATACGTTGAAATGATCAGAAATGCAGTCGAGACCATTTTGCCACTGCTGTTCCGCAGTGCGGTTGGCAGTGATCACTGTGTACCGCTACATTGGTGTGGATGAATGGAATTCTATGATTGTCCCGTTAGACTGCATTTCTACAATGGTGAGCAGCGCCATTCGTCAACAAGGCCACACCGTTCCCTTAGTCTTCGATGATCCATTCGCTGTGTTTCGCTGGTTCAGATTTTGCTTTTGCTATCCCTTTCCTGTTCATGATAGGCTTGCCATGTGGACATTCCTGGTAGATGTTGAGGGTGATGCTGCCGAAGCGATTCTCCTTTGTCTTGCTTGCTGTCAAGTGGTGGTTGTTGTTCACCCTGGGGTGGCAAGCCTCTGAATGCTTTTGTGCTGGTTTGCAGTACCGATTTGGCCTTTTCAAGAAGATTCGGCACAACATTGATATGAACGAAGGTGGCTTGGACAAGTTTAGCCAAGGTGACACCAAATCTTACGAACTGAGACCGATCACAGAGACTTGATATGGACAGGTCATTCCATCCACCAGAGCGCTACACCCACTGCAATTGCAATCATGAGATTGAGAGGTCTTGTGCACCAATGGGATCAAATTCTTGTGGTTGGTGAGGATAAAACTCCACACTGGCAGTCAATCTAGAAATGTTGATTTGGAAGCACGTCCTTGCCTGCTGATCAGCAGGTGTTCTTGCTTGTTGTTTGCATTTACGTGAAGAGTATGTGACATTTTCTTTGTGCTTAAAGGCTACAAATACTATGGCTTCACTCGTGGTGAGAACGATGGCCAGAAGGGAATCTGGTACAGAGAGTGGGCCCCAGGCGCAAAGGCAAGACCTTGTCGTACATCTGTACCGATTGCAGTCGCTGTGGCACCGTTCACTGTCTTCCCGCGCCTGTTGTGCCGGTGATGTTTTGCATAGTTAGAGGCGTTGCACATGAACAGTCTTTCCAGCAGGTTATTTCAGTAGCCCAGCAGCCCTGCCGTCAACATGGACAATGATGAGTGTGTGTTCAACTCCCTGTTGTCAGCATTTTGACGTTGCAAGTCGTGGGTATGCAGCTGTATTAATTGCAATTTGCGTTGCATTTTAGCATTTGTTGATCATTTGTATGTTAGTTTGTGTGTACAACAGTCCAAGATTCTGACCTTTTGTCTACCTTGTGAAAATGTAAACAGGGTAGAACTGCAGATTGATCAGCAGCTGTCAGAAAAAAATGAACAAGCCGAAATGAGTTGCTGATATTTGGGTTTGAAAAGTAGAAAACAATTAACAAGAAATTGTATCAAGAAATTTCATAGGTGTGTATCCCAGAAACTGGTTCAGAAAGAATGTTTCACAACCAAGTCGCCAGAAATCAAGAGCTGAGTGTGTTTGTGTGTGTGTGTGTGTGTGCGCGTGGCACAAACAGGCTCTTTGCTTGCTTGGTGAGTTCAACAACTGGAATCCAGACGATAGGCACTGGGCCATCAAGAACGAATTTGGCGTTTGGCAGCTCTTCCTCCCTGACGGCCCTGATGGCACCTCTGCAATCCCCCACAGGTGGGTTGCCGTTGACAGCAGCTTGACTTGCAGGTTTCTGGGCTGGTCATACTTTGGTGCACATACGGCTGGGCAGTATTGCCCGTTTTGTCTCATGGTGTCCCGTCTGACACTTGATTTGCATGTTGGTGTGGCAGCTTGATGTATTGTATGTATGACAGATAATGCATGTCTTGCAGCATCTGACAGTTCTAAACAGATCTGGGAGATGTTCCACGCGAATGGATGGACACCAGATTATCTCAACATTGGCATTGGCCACACCCCAATTTCTCAAATACTTATTTTCTGATGCCAGTGGCTGCCTGCGCAGGTCAAAGATCAAGTGTAGGTTAGAGACATGTTTTGGTGAGTGGGTGGAGCGCATACCAGCATGGATCAAATGGGCCACGCAGGAGTGGCACGAGGTGCAATTCAATGGAGTGTACTACGAGCCACCTGAGAAGGGAGTGCCTGGGGTTATAGAGGAAGGAAAGTCATACACGTTCAAGTACCCCAGGCCGGACAAGTGAGTGGAATAACGACGCCACAGGGATTTGAAACTGAAGGGGGCCTCAATGGGGGCAGGATACGTTCACTGTTGGAATTCCTGAAAAGGTTTTGCACCACAAAGATCTGAAAATGGGAAAGATTTGGGTATAAAGTGTGTTTAGAGTCGGACTGAAGAGAATTATGACTTTCAAAAGGCTGGGAGAGGTGTGTGGGTGGCTGTCCCAACGTTTACTGATAGAGGGTTGGCCCTTTCACTACAGATTTTGTCCCACTGACTCGTGAGCGCCTTTCCTTGCTTCTCTTGACGCTTGCATCCCAACTCAACACCTTATGACCAGGCGCATGCTCCACTACTGATGCCTGCATCGTCCTTCTTTACTGTTGCTGCTGATGCATGCTATTTTTTATACCAAATTTTGGTGCAAGGGTTCTGCCTGGCTGTGTGCAACAATAACAGTGAAACTCATCCATCATCTTGTCACAGGCCCGCCAACTTGAGGATATATGAGTGCCACATTGGCATGTCCAGCAAGGAGGCAAAGATCAACAGTTACCTGGAGTTCAAGGATGAGATGCTGCCAAGGATACGCAGCCTAGGGTATAATGCGATCCAGATCATGGCGATTCAGGAGCATGCCTACTACGGCAGCTTCGGGTACCATGTCACCAACTTTTTTGCGGTGAGGATGATGGTGGGAACTTGATCTTGTAGAGTTGTTGATTTTCAACTTTCTATTGACTCGATTCAATTCAACATGGTGATATTTTACTGCTTTGATGTTGGACGGCTCAATTCTTGGTGTGCTAATTCGTTTTCACTTCAGGGTGTTTTTTGTAGCTGTGTATTTTGATTGTCATTGTGTCTTGCTACTGTGTCTACAGCAGCCAATTGAATTGATGGTTTCATCATAGCTATGTTGTAGCTGTGCATCTCACTGACAGTTGAACCCTGTTGGCAGTGGGGTGTATCAGTTGGAAAAATGCAGCACAGACAGGCATCGCGATGCACCTTGCTCCAGAGAGACGATCGGTGTCATTGGCTGGTGATGAGTAGCCCTGTTCAGAAACTATCTGCGACTGTGCATATCTAAGTGAGAGAGCAAGAGCACGTGAGAATTGTGAGAACATATTCTTTCAAATTCTGAGAAGCACAAGAAATTATAACTGGGGCCCATTGGCTGTGCGCACAGGCCAGCAGCCGATTCGGCACGCCCGATGAGCTCAAGGCGCTGATCGACGAAGCCCATCGCATGGGCATCATCGTCTTGATGGACATCGTGCACTCACATGCGTCCAAGAACACCATGGATGGCCTCAACATGTTTGATGGGTCAGACTCGATGTACTTCCACTCTGGCGGGAAGGGATACCACTGGATGTGGGACAGCAGGCTCTTCAACTATGGTAAGCCACACATCTGCACAGCGATTCCTGGGATTGATATTGTTTAGAAACCATGATAATCTGTACATGATAAACCAGACAGAATGCAGGTGGTTGGTGCTGTTGCACACAATGGCACAAGTGGAGTTGTTTTCTCAGTTTGGTAATGGTTCAAGTGGATTGACACCTTTGCATATCTGCAGTTTGTAGACAAGGTGTAGAGGTTGACAAGGTGGAGAGGTTGACAAGGTGTAGAGTGTTGACAAGGTGCAGTTTGTAGACAAGGTGTAGTCACTGCAGTTTGTTGCATAATGTCTGGCAGTTGCTTTCTCCACGCTGTGGCTAGTTTTGGGGCACTGCGCTGCGGTATTGCTGGCCCTTTGTACCTCCCAATAGTGTACAAGTGCCCAACTGGAAGTGATTGCATGGGTGATGGCCACGTCGTCTGTGGCACATTCTCACTGGCATGACCCTGTTGTGCCACTTTTGGTGGCTTTGTGTGCAGCACCCTGGCTGCACTGAACGAGGTCTGCAAATTCTGTTCAAAAACCGCATTCTGCTTGTCTCCCACATCGTGCAGGGATGCTGCCAGTGCAGGGATGCTGGCCCTGCAGGGATGCTGCCACTGCAGTGCTGGGGCAGCACAAACTTACGCAATATATCCCCTGCATTTTCAAGTAGTACAGAGAGGATAATCTGTTGTCCTTGGGCTCCCTGACAGGCAACTGGGAGACCCTCAGGTTTCTGCTGTCCAACTCGCGATGGTGGTTGGACGAGTACAAATTCGATGGCTACCGCTTTGATGGCGTCACGTCGATGATGTACCACCACCATGGGCTACAGATGGATTTCACGGGAAATTACGACCAGTATTTTGGCCTGGACTGCGACGTGGATGCCGTCGTGTACCTGCAACTGGTTAACAACCTGTTGCATGACCTATTCCCTAACTGCATAACTGTTGGTGAGTTTCTGGTCGTTCTGGTCCGACTTGTATCTGGGCTGTGGACTGAGGGCATGACTATCAACAAGTTGCTGTTATTGTCAACCTGATTTCATGGGAATCGACTGAGAATTGCAATTTACCTCCGTCCATTGGTATGAGCCTCCAACACGTCCACAATTTGGGGCCTCAACCCCGATGGGGTCACCCTGAAACCAGGATCCTTGATCATGGGGGTTTTGAGGCTGGCGCCAGTTGTGAGGCCAAGTATGCCTACTTAATGTATGCCTACTATTTGTTGTATTCGATATACTGGTAACGCAATGATGCAGCAGTTCGCTCCATATTACTTTGTACGCAATGTAACGAGCATCAGTGCAGCTTACACAAATAGGAGAGATAGAATTAATTGGCGGTCTACAGGAACAGCGCTGAGAAGGGAGGGAGTTATGTACACATGTGTTGTGCGGCTGCCCAGGGGAGGACGTCTCTGGGATGCCGACCTTCTGCCGTCCCTGGCACGAGGGCGGTGTGGGATTCGACTACCGACTCCAGATGGCCATTGCTGACAAGTGGATAGAGATCCTGGGCACACAGGACGACTACTCCTGGAACATGGGCAACATTGTGCACACCCTGCAAAACAGGAGGTATGCTGAAGACTGTGTGGCGTACGCCGAGTCGCACGACCAGGCCCTGGTTGGGGACAAGACGATCGCCTTCTGGCTCATGGACAAGGACATGTATGACTGCATGGTGAGCGCATCTGGGACTTCATTGTTCTCATTCACAAGTTTTCACTTTCATGTCATCATCAAAAAGTGGGCTAAGCAGAGCCTATTCATCAGACTGGCGATGCGGGGCGATTGAACTCTTGCGAGAGTGCAGCATCAAGTCAGTGGGTGTGCAGCAGCCTTGTTCCTTTGCCTGCTGCAATTCTTTTGTTATTTTAAATTTACTTCAGGACACCATTGGAAGGTCGCAGTTGCTTTGCAATTTGACTGCATGGCAAATGGCTGCTTTTCAACCTGTTGGGCGGTGCCAGGCTGTTTGCCTGGGTGTTTGCTTGTAGCTAGATGATTGTACACCAGTCGTGGTGCCCACCACATAGCGACGACTTACTTGACAAGTAAACAGCAAACATACAGCATCTGTAGTACTGCAAGTGAGGAAATCTCAACAGTCTTCTACGGCAGCCTGAGCAAAGCAAACGTGGTATCGATGGCCATCGTGAGTGTCACACACTCGCAGTCAGCATATGCAACAAGCGCAATTATGAGCGCAATTATGATTGCAAGGATTTGCTAGAATGACAATTGTTATTGTGATTGGCACTTACAAGGAATAAAAATCAGCAAAGTCCAAGGATCCCTGTGGGGGCGCTTGTCACTGACCGCTGAAATGTTTTGTCCAGAGCATCGGTGCAAACAGCCACGTGGTCGATCGAGGCGTCGCCCTGCACAAGATGATTCGGTTGATCACCATGGCGCTGGGTGGAGAGGCGTACTTAAATTTCATGGGCAATGAGTTCGGACACCCAGAATGGATCGACTTCCCAAGAGACGACTTCACCGATCCCTCCACTGGGAAGTTTGTGCCAGGTATCCACTCGCTGCAGTCACTGCAGTGACGTTGCTTCTTCGTTTCTAAAGTGTCACGTCACATTTCAAAGCGTTTTGGTTCAGGTACCACTGTGGGCATGAAATTTGTTGATGAAGCTGTCGTAAGATAAGGTACTGTACAATATTAAACCCTTCCGCACAGTAACGTGACGTTTGGTCTTTTTCCGGGGAGAAAATATCATGCATGGCAACGCAAATCTTGGCCTTTCTGTGTGGGGCAACGTAAAAAGAAAACAGAAATAACGCTCTGAAGAGCAAAATGCGGAGCAAAAAGCATAATGGTGAAATTTGCTAATGCGGAAGGGTTGAGTATTTTACAGTATTGGAATTGTAGGACAGGACACACAGACAGTTACGGCTCGTTGGTCTGTTCATGCCCACCGTGCCCCATTGGAGATAAACACAACAGGAAATCGACGTGGGACTCAAGCTTGCGGTGCAGAGTGCCGAAAGCAAAAAAAGCAAAACGCTGATTTTCAGGCAGCGACCGTGCACATGGGCCTTCGCTGGTCGTTTGCATGTTCATGTTCACTTCGTCTCGTAGAAGATATGTGCGCAGGAAAAACGATATGGGCATGAAGCTTGCAGTGCCGAACCTCGAAGAGCAGAAGGGACGAATGCAGCTTTACAGGCAGAGTGGCAGGATGTACAGCAGCCACAGCACATGAGAATTGCTGTGGAACCCTGGCCATCGACTCCCGGACTGACATGTGTACACCCGTCTGCACCCCAGGCAACGGAGGCAGCCTAGACAAATGCCGGCGCCGATGGGACCTGGCGGATTCGGAGGAACTCAAGTACAAGTTCATGAACAAGTTCGACCGCGCCATGAACCACCTGGACAAGGCCTTCGGTTTCAGCAATTCGGAGCACACCTGGGTGAGCCGCAAGGACGAGGGAGACAAGGTGGTTGTTGCGGAGCGCGGGGAGCTGGTCTTCGTCTTCAACTTCCACCCAGAGAAGAGCTACACGGACTACCGTGTGGGCTGCAAGGCGCCCGGAGATTACAAAGTGAGCAGCGCGCCTGTCAGTTATTGTTTTGCTTGTTGTAGGTGACATGTGATCTCACGCCTTCTTTGTTGTCGTCATTTTATCCGCTGCCCCTAAACAGAGTTTTAGCACGGTGGTGTCGCTACCCTGGTTTCATTTCGCCTTGCATTTCTTGATTGTCTTGCCCGGGGTTAAACGACATTGTGCAGTTGACCTGGTTTCGAAACTTCCTGATTTATTCGCTTCTGTCCCATTTCATTCCACTTCATATATTCCTATGTTCATTCACTTCATATATTCATTTCATACCACTTGATATATTCGAGATGGTTGCTTGTGCACGTACCATGGCACCGTTCCCACCGTTTGATCCATCACTTCAACGCCTCCCGGGTCCCAACCGCCCACCATGCGTGTTCGTGCAGATCGTGCTGTCCAGCGACGAGCCCGTCTTCGGCGGCTACCAGAACGCCTCCAAGGATAACGACGTCACGTTCGTCGCCGGCACCATGGAGCACGACGGGCGGCCAGCCTCCTTGCAGATCTACGCGCCCAGCCGTACCGTGGTGGCCTACGCACCTGCCAAGTTCTGCGACAAGTCTGCGGACTCCCTTCCCAGGGGCATACCGGGTCTGGCCGTCAAGGGCAGAGGTCCAGCTTACGCCATGTAGGTTCGGCGTGTAGGTTTGGGTAGCCCCAGGACGGGCCCCAAGGCCCGTTTTCTTGCCCAGACGGCCTAGTGTGCATGACATCCCGTTCAGCGGCGCCCATGTTTGCTGTTGTTCCCAGCCGGCGCCATGCGAAGGGGTGAGAAAGCTGTGGCACGGGTAGCTGCTTTGATGAAGAGGGGGATCCTGCCATGGTGGCGGTTGAAGAGCGCCAGGTAGGGATTTGTATGGTTAGCGGGCATGACACAGAGGCAGGAATGGTCTGGCAAATGGCGGTGCAGCGATTGATCCTCGCTGGGGGACATTGCCACTGGACAGTCCGAAGGATGGCTGCAGGACGCTGGGCGCCTGTCGGGATCTGGCCATCCCAACGACGCCGATTTGATATTGAACGAAATGATTGAAATAGGATTCTTGCGGGATGGCAGTGTGATGTGTGCGTTGGAAAGATCCCCACTGCCTGGGGTGGCGCTGCTACTTGTACCGTAAAGGGTGGTGGACTATCGGCTTGTAAGAAATCTCGCTTGCCGCTCCATTGTGCCAAGGTACCTTGTGCCTGTTCCACACGCGTATTGTAAGGTGCGTTTTCAAATGCGGTAAACTTGTCATGCTTCGGAGGACCCCATCCTGGGCAGAATGTGTTGTGCTTATTTTCTGCATTGCAGCTCTGAGCAAGCCACCAACATTGAGAGTGAAGCGACACAGGGATCACCCTCCGAAGCCATGCCTTCCACGGGTATCCACATGATGGAGGGAACCGTGGAATTTTCTTCCTGGCAGTGGCGTTCATGGTGGCACCACAGTGTGTGACTGTGAGTGCATCCCTGACAGAAAGACATGTAATACAAAATGTGTCGTTCCCAGCGTGGAACCGCAACAAGGTATTGTCACGCGTCGCATAGTGTTCGGAGGGTCAGAGGTCCACGCCACTAGGGAGCTCGCCCTACAAACGTTTGTCCAAAGTTTGGGCAGAGAGAATGTGGAGACAGCAGTCAACGCTCCCAGTCACCCAGCGGCAGGACACGCCACACAAGCACTGCCTGACCAGAGCATCGTCCACGGTGTTGTTACAGGGCTCCCCGACGGTACACAAAACCCACATGCGTGCGCCCCCCAAACCAACGGCAACACACCCCACCCCCGGCGTGGCTCTCGGATGTTCTTACAAGTACAAAGATTGCCGGCCGCCGTTAATGTACACAATACCGGCCCGCCGTTCCCTTCGAGAAGGTTCCGAAATCCCCAGCGCGATGCGCATGAATGGCACGCCGCGCATCAAGCACGCATCTCTCACGAACCCCCCAGCGCGGTCCCACCACCGCAGTCCCCAAGATGTGCCCCAAGGTCCGGAGCACGCCCCAGATGTACAGCAACACGCCATCGAAGCGCCAACGTACTTGCCCAGCCTCGCCAGGCGCAGCAGAGGCGGTGAGCCCCAGCCGCAAACCCGAAGCCTGGCCCATGGCCCTCTCCACAGTTCCCCCCGTCCACGCCGACCCCCGCGTCCCTCCTACCGCCACTGCCACTCCCGGCCGCGAGCATCCCCAGTTCAGGAGGGGGCGCCTTTCGCATGAACCTTTCTCTTTGCAACAAATCTTACCTCACAGCACGCCGCCCGGCGACGACCTCACCCCGGCCCCTTAAACCTCTCCCACCGCGATCGCCTGCCCATCGATCGAATCGCGCCCGCCCGCGATGCGCGCGAACCACCGCTGGTCCGCCCCGCCGCTGCAGCCCTCCCCTACAACCTCCCCTCCCGACGGACATGCCGTCAGGCAGCCCCCGCCCGACGACACCAGCGCCACGGCCGCCTCCTCCCGCCTTGAGGACCACCCCTGGGCCCCGCCCTCCCCGCCGCAAGGCGCCAAAAACACCCTTCGCTCTTCAAAAAGGTCGCCATCAAAATCTTCGCCTCCAAGTCTCTCCGCAGGCCGACCGGTATTTGACGATTGACGCCCATCAAAAAGATCGCCCTCAAAAAAACGGCCTCCGAATCGCTCCCTGGGCCTTCCAGTGTTTGCCGGGCGCCCATCAACAGAATCGTCATCAGAAAAACCGCCTCCAAATCTTCCCCCGGGTCTTCCAGTTGCTGCTGATTGGTTTGTGACGGTCACGCACAGCCCGTTGGCCGCGCTGCGGATGCTGTCGCCCAAAACGAACCAGCGCTGGGAAACTGAACCCTCGCCTTGGGATGCGCATGCCGCCGTTATCGCACCGTCGCCGTCGGGGTCAAAGCCCAGGCACGCGCCGCTGGACTCCACCACGAGGTTGATGAAGATGGCGCCCGGCGGGACGGGCGATTCGCTGAAGGGATCCGGGCGGGGGCGCGCAGGAGAGGGCAGCAGGGAGGCGAGCGTCAGGGCGAGGGCGAGGGCGTTGGGCCGCATGGTGGCCAGGGGGGGGAGAGGTGGTGCTGGGGAAATGTGGGCCCCAAGAGGCCGGGGGGACTCGGCCAGGAGGCGGTGACCGGGGCTGACATATTTCTTGACGATGATGACGGTGGTTGGGGTCGGACGCGGGCCGGCGGTCGGACATGGGGCAGCGCACGCGGGCCCGAATTTCGATGCCCGGAGTCCCGCAGCTCTGAGCCACCATGGCAAAGGAGTCGGAGTTCAGCGCTGTTTTGAAACTTGTGCAGACAGACTTCGGATTTGGCTTCTTTTGGATTGTAAATCTGCTCACAAATGTGCAGCAAATATCTGTGCTTATGGTGGCAGGTTGGTGGACTTCGTTTTAGGTGCAACTCGACTTTGAAGGCCGACAGAATCTGTTGCCCTTCTGGGCACCGCTTCAACAGAACATACCTGGTTTTGACTCAACCGGTAGAGGAACTATTGCCGATTGTCGTTTGGGAGAACATGTAGTCAATTGTAACATTCAGTTCCCACCCCCAAAATACCGGTGAAAAAAACTCGCGCGCACCCTGGTCCAAGCGTACCAACCTTAGGCCCGGCCGGAGTCCCCCCCCCTGCGCCCCGCACCACACCCTCCCTCCCCCCTTGCCCCTCCTCCTGTTTCTCCACCAGGCCTTGTGCCCACACCGGGTCGCCATGGGCGCCGCCCGACCCATCACCATCTCCTTTCTCGCCTGCCTCCCGCTCATCTTGGCGTCGGCCAGCCAGTCTCCCAGCGGGGAGACCTTCTGGGGGGCGCCGCGCGGCCCCGGCGCCCTGGTGCCCCGCAGGCCGGCGCCCAACTTCACCGCCACCGCCGTCGTGGGGGAGAAGTTCGAGACGGTGTCCGTGTCGGACTACCTGGGCAAGTGGCTGGTGCTGCTGTTCTACCCGTTCGACTTCACCTTCGTGTGCCCCACGGAGGTCGGTTGCATCCCGTTTGCGGGCAGCCGCGCCGCTTGACGCCTGCTGCCAGGGAAGATCCAAGGGGCTGGTTTTGGGGAGCGGGGATCTTCCTTGGAGTCACAAGCGGCGTTGTTCTGTCGTGGGATGAAGAAACTGCATCTGGGCAAGCTGGGGGGAAGAGAATGAAGGGCGGGGACAAGTGCGGGGATGCGCGCCGTCGCGATCTTCGCGCCGGGGGGGTGGCGCGCCGCGCCGCTGGCGCCGGGGCGCCCCCCACGGGCGGCGCCCTCCGGTGCCGTTGGGCTGATTGTGATGACGTGGCATTTGTGCGCGGGTGCAGCTGGTGGCATTCAGCGAGGCATCGGAGAAGTTTGCGGCCGTGAACACGAAGGTGGGCGAGCGATCCGGGCACATAGCCATCGCGCGACGCTGTGGGCCCAGGCCAGGGGCCAAACTTTCGTCCAAGTGACGAATCTTGGGGGTGGTTCTGGCGTGCTGGTGCCGTCACCGACTGCTTGAGTTGGCAACTTAGCCCTTTGCTGAAGGTGCAATTCCTTTGGCTGTTTGGCTGAGGAGTTCAAGGCACAGTGACTGGTAAAACAATTGCAGCCTTCAGTGAAGATACCATAGCATTTCTTGCATGGTGCAGCCACTCATGATATTGGGTGTTTGTGGTGTGTAACTTTGGTTAAGTATTGGCTCTCAGGTAACGCATCAGTTCACAGATTGTTCCCATGGCATCGATTTTCGTGCCTGGGCGCCCCAAGGTTTGCGAGACTGGGTTGATGTGCAACCGAAAGCCTTGTTGCTAGCTCCAGGTGCTGGTGCCACCAGCTAGCCTTATCATGAGGGTTGTGGTGGGTGTGCACTTGCACACCTGTCATTGCACTATTGCATCGTTTTGTATGTGTCTGGATTTGATGTGGAGCCCCTGGTTGTGGCAGTCCAGCAAACTATGAATTCATCAAAGAAACACAGACAATGCCACTCACCTCCCAGATCGAGATTCAAGCAAGGAAGCCCAAAATGCACAGCGTTTTCTTATAGATCATGCATCCTTTTCTGTACTGCGAATGTTGCATGTTGATGTGATCGTGGAGAACGGGAACAGGCTTCTGCACCTTGCCCATTCCAATGTGCACCCAGCTATTGGGAGATTTTCGTTACAGAGCTATTGTCGATGACGAGTGGCATAATTGCCAGAAAGGTTGTTGGCAGTTGTTCATTGGCAGTTTGGTTGCTCTGCCTCATGAGTTGCAAAATGCTGGGCCAGTGGCCCAGTGCCAGCCCCATTCCTCAGCTTCCTAATGCCATCTTGTGATGGGCTGCAGGTGGTTGCCATCTCAACAGACAGCCACCACACTCACCTTGCGTGGGTGCGCACACCCAGAAACCAAGGCGGCCTGGGGGCTGTGAACTTCCCTCTTGTGGTGAGCAGAGGTATTGTTTTGTGTCATTGCTCTTTTTCCCCTTTAGCACATCCATCTATGTCTTGTGAGCCTGGTTGTGCCAGGCACGAATAGACACCGATTGTACTAATCAAGGAAGTTTCAGATTGCTGCGCTTGAATCATGTAAGCCATGCCCAGGCTCTGATAAGCACACATGTATGGATGAGGATCAAGAGCTGATGTTTGTTAAATTTGTTGAGGAACAGAGTCTGCAAAGGTCTTGTGCAGAGAGGGGGACATATCCTTCTTTGTGACCTGTTGTCTGCGTTGTTGAAATGAAAACTGCCAGCCAGTGCTAGTTTGTCATGCCTGATTTTCGGCTTGCTATCCCATGTCCAATGCACGAATAAACTCTGAATGAATTTGTCCAAACATGGCCAATCACTTTCCTTATGCCCATGGTGTGTCAATTGTTGCTGTCCGTATTCACAATTGCTTGTTCTTTCAGCACATTTGTTGATATTTCCACCAACTCCCTTTCGTTGCTGAAGAAAGTCGTGAGCTACATTGTATTGATGCTGTATTCTCTCAGCTGAAACTATAAGCTCTTCAGCGGTCTGGCCTGCGAATTGCTGCAGACATCTGGCACCAAAGAGCATATGTCTTCACTCAGAAGACTAAGGTTTCAGCAGCAATACTGCAGCACTATTCGGATGATGCCTTTGCCGGCCACTACTGCTAGCTGTCCCCAATGCAATGGGGTTTACAACACTGCAACGTGTGGTTGCTTTGGCTTGGCACCTGATCTGTGTCTTGCTGTTCCACTGCTCAGGCAGACATAAGCAAGCGGATCAGCTACAACTATGGAGTGCTTGTAGAGGACGAGGACGATGTGCTGTATGGTGCCGCCCTCAGGGGCATATTCCTCATCGATCCAAATGGGACCATAAGGTTCGAAGTTCATGTCAAGTGGAGTGAGGTCTTACCCCCACCCCCACCCCAGGGGATTTGGAACTTGAGCAACTGCAGCTCAGGGGGTGTGTTGTGTGACCTTACCCGCCTGCTATTCGTGCTACTCTTGGGTGCATGTTGTTCCTTCCTTGGTATTCAAGCCTGTTATGTCATCTTCATCAGTCCTGTCCATCTGCCAACAGAAGACATGCGCGCTAGCAGAAGAGAATGACTCTTAACAGAAAAGAGGCTGCTGTGCTGCACATCAAGACGCCTGTATCATCTTGTGCACCATGGATGAAAAGTCACGATGAGGTTCTTGATCAGGAAGGGTTTTGCACTTATGACGAGTTTCTTTCAGCTAAAAGACAGCTTTCCATGGAGCAGGTCCACACAGGTGAACGATGAGTCTGTGGGGAGGAACGTGGACGAGGTTGTGCGTCTGGTGCAAGCTTTCCAGTATGCTGACGAACATGGAGAGGGCTGCCCAGGTTGGAAGCTGACACACACTCAATAACAGAGATCCACTCTAGAATTGTTGATTCCAAAGCTCAGGCAACGGCCAATGATGTCGGGTTGTCACTCTGGTCACAAAGAGAGAGATAGGTATCTCTTGGACAGCTTCAAACAATGCAGGGTGATGGTCCCAAGCAGGACGGTTGACTGTTTTGCGGTGCACGCGACATCTGTGTGAGGAGCAGCCCGACACTTGCATCTCAGCGCGACTGCTTCTCTGCGTCAAAACTGGCACCTGTTTTTGTCCAAGGTCCACATGCTGTCTGAATGTCAAACAGCTTTCCGAGCGCAGACAAGTTTGTAAACCCCTGACTACCATTTCCTATCTCGATCTCGGAAGTGAATTCTGTGGCCACAGAATGGTGTGAAGGGAGGGACCTGCGGTTTGCTGATTGACTGCTGCGTGTCTTGATTTCTCAGGGTTCAGACAGTCCTTTAGGGTGGTAAATTTCTTGATTTTTTGATTTTTATTCGCCATTTCACAGCGCCGCGATTCCTTTGCTGCTTCCCGTCAGCGATGGTCTCAAATTCTGTTCTGTGTTGCCTTTGCAGCAAACTGGAAACCTGGAGACGACACCGTCAAGCCGGACCCCGATGGCTCGAAGGCGTTCTTTGCGTCGTGGAGCGCACAGCACGTGGAATAGGCGCAGCCGGAGCTGCCGGCGCTCAAGTTTTGATGGGTGATAGTTTTGCGCTGGGTGTTTGGGGAGCCTTGCAGGTCTGGGGATTTTGAACCGTCCTTAGGGCCGCCGCTCCTTCCACAATACGACCTGAATTTTGGACAGAGCCCGCCGTTCTGTGAGCGTCGAGACCTACATTGGCCACAGAGGCGATTTAGTGGGCGAATGTACTTCAGAAAGCAGCGTCGGCCTGGGGAAGGATTGTGTGGGGGCAATGAGGCAACTCAAGAATTCTAGCTCGGGATTTTGAATTTTAAAAGCGCTGGCTGGTACTGAAGTTGACTGTGCGCATGTGCTGCCAACTCAACACTCGAGGCATGAAGAACGTGGGAACATTGCTGCCCAGTATCTTCAGAAGATAATAAAGAAGGTACTAAAGAATCTTCAGGGCAGCTGAGCACCCGCAG
>CAJHUC010003089.1:0-27372 GCA_905146915.1 Ostreobium quekettii | reverse complement strand
CGCGCCTCCACGGCTCCACGGACGCCGACGTGAAAACAAGTCACTGGGCAGCAACCGAGGCACCAAAAATGGCCAAGTTGGAACGTCTGCCAAACGGGGTTCTCGTCGGCGAGCGGCACTGACAGGCACGGCCGCAAACAGGCGCCACCTCGAGCGTGGACAAAAATCAACAACACAAAACCACACCCTTGAATGACGCATGTCAACGATCCATGCGCCAGAGAGCCCAAGCGCTCGGAGAGGGCGGCCGGGCTGCGCCCAGCCACGGCGTGTCCAGCCCATTAGGGTGGGGACAGTGCTCTGCTCGGCCTCCACGCCATCTCAACCCAGCCGAGGCCAAACGTCACCTGGGGGCGCCAGCAGGTACAGTCCGACGGCGGCCAGCAGCGCCGCGCCCAGCGGGCTGATCGTGTCGTTCTCCATGCGCAGGGCGGGGTCCAGCGAGCTGCGCCAAAATACAGCACATTCGACCATGAGCCGGGATACCGGCGCGGTGCCAGTCCACGCCCCGCCGCCGGGGATCCCGGCGCTCCCAGCCCGCGAGGAAGGCAACAGGGGGCACGGACTGCCACTGCCAGGACCCTTGCGGTCCAACGCGACCGGCGCGCTTGCAGGGCTTCCGCGCAGCCTGGATCCTGCGCCGCGGCGCCGAGGCTGCCGGCAAACCGGTGGCAGGTGAACGCTGCGTGGCCGGAAACCCCGAACAAACCGATGCGCGCTGCTCCCCTCGCATTTGAAGCATTGCGCATAATCCCGCCACCGGCGGACCCATGGGCCTGGCTTCGCGCATCACGCATGCGACGCCCATTGCGCGGCGCGATCCATTTTCGCGGAAAAGGCCGATGTCCGAACCCCGGCAGACCAACCGACACATCCCCAAATTGGGATCTCAGCCAGCAGCCGGCAACAAATGCCGTCGGCCGGCCCCTCCCCCTCCGCTTTGGGTGCCCAAACCTCCACGACGCATTCTCCAATCGAAGGAGAAGCCCACCGTGCACGAAAAGCCCACCACACCCCCGCCCACACCCCGAGCACTATGGCGATTCCATCCCACCCCTACGGCCAATTCAAAAAAAAACTGTCGCAAAAGGCACGGCGGGCGCGCCCCAATACGCCGCAACGGGCCCCCACCCTCAGGCGCACCTCCTGTAGATTATGTCCCCGCACTTCATGGTCGAGCAGGGCAGCGCCACGGGGTCGTATGCCAGGTGCAAGCCGCGCACAAGGTTCTGCAGTTGGGGCAGCATGGCGGACAGGGAATCTGGGTCGAGCGCGCGAGCCTCCTGGCCGCCCCGCCTGCGCGATCGGGCCCCCCGGGGCCAGCGCAGCGGCTTGAGGCCCGTGGGGGCGGCCAGGCCGCAGGGGCCCAGCCCGGAGGGCGGGGTGGAGAGACAGTGCGCCATGCGTGGGGGGCGGGGGGAGTGGTGGGTGGTGGGATTGGGGAGTGGCAGCGGCAGCCGCACAAAAAGGGAAACGGCCAGGGTGGCGCAATCCGATATCGGGGGGCGACGCGATTGGCGGGGGGCAGGGGGGCGATTGGAATCGATCGCGGGCCTCAAGGTCCCAGCGATACACGTGGTGGGGTCAGTTTTCGGAATTGGGTTGGTATGGCAATCGGGAGGGAGGCTTGGAAGACTGATGGAGGCGCCGCTCGGCCGGGTTAAGCAAAACTGAAGGCGAGGCGGACGTGTTGTTGAACGAACGGCCCTTTCAGCATTTTGGGTCCGGGGCACTAGAGAACATTAACCACCGCAAAGGCCACACTGCAAGGATGCAATGGTTCGATCAACTAACCAGAAGTAGGTGTCACGGCGAGCAGGCAGCCGTCAGCTCGCACTTCAAGACCAGGCAACAAAAATTCGCAAAAGGACCGCCAGCCGTTAATCGGACACGGGCCCGAAAACCCGAAACCCCGTTCCGGGCCGTCGGCTCCTAACTAGGACCGCGCCTTGCAGGATTAGGGTAGGGGCCGCCACCTGGCGCACAAAGCCCGGGACGTCAGCGCGCGTCGGCAAGCCAACGCGCTTCCTCCCGCGACCACCGCTCGCAACTCGGGCAGCGCTCTGCGGCAAGCATGCTCAGGTCGGCCGCGGGGTGCCTGTGGCGGCGCGCTTTGGCCCCTGGGGCCCGCCTCCTCGATGTCCAGCGCGCAGCTCTGTCCGGATCGGCCCCCTTGGGGGCTTGCGGACTGAATGCCGATCAGGAGGAGTTCCGCCGATTGGCGGAGACGTTCGCGGCTGGCGAGCTGATGCCGCACGGCGCCGCGTGGGACGCGGGCGAGGTGTTCCCAGTGGAGACGTTCAGGAAGGCGGCGGGCCTGGGCTTCGCGGGGATGGGAGTGGATGGGCGGTACGGGGGCGCCGGGCTGGGCTGCGCGGACGCGGCCGTGATCCTGGAGGCGCTGGCCTACGGGGACGTGCCGGCGGCGGCGTACCTATCGATTCACAACATGGTGGCCGGGGCGATCGCCAGGTGGGCGGAAGAGCCCCTAAGGTTGTTGATGGATAGTTGATTGTTGACAGAAGCCGTGGTGCTGGGGTGGTCGCTGGCGGTCTTGGGGGCGGTCGGGTGGGCGCGGGCGAGGGGTTGGGGCGACTGATGGAGAAGCGAAATCTTGAACGGTCATGACAGCTGACGAATCTGCTCGTGCGTAATGTTTGAGGTTGCCGCTCTTTGGCTGGTGCCAATCCTTCGATTGCATCTGTCGAGGACTGGCCACGCCCAGCACAGCCTTGCACCTGCACGGCGGTGTGGGGTGTCCTTCCTGAACGGTGATTTTGAGGCCTCTGAACGCCACCTGTCGTGCCCGGCCCCCCACCGCTCAGCAAGGCCTCTTCCTAAACGCCGGTACAGAGCTACGCTGCCGCAGGTTCGGCTCAGACCGACAGAAGGAGGAGCTGCTGCCTGCGCTGACCAGCATGGACCGCCTGTGCTCCTATTGCCTCACGGAGCCGGGGAGCGGTAGCGACGCCGCGTCGCTCGCGACAACGGCCAGGAAACAGGACGGCGCTTACGTTCTCAACGGCACCAAGGCGTTCATCAGCGGAGCGGGGGTGGCGGACCTCTACCTGGTCATGGCGCGCACCGGGGGTAGCGGGCCTGGAGGCATCTCGAGCTTCTTGGTGGACAAGGTGTGTGGAATGACTCATTGTGTGCTTGAGGAACGGTCGACGTTGCCTGTGGATTCGTTTTATGTGTTTTGTTAACAATGAAGGAGACACAAAAATTGTGGAAAAAAGATGCCATGTACCTTCAAGAAGAAGTGTTGTTTGAGCACATCAGCCTTGTCGTGTGCCACTGCTCAAACGCCTTGTAGCAGCAACAGTAAATGCCACTGGATATTCGCTATGCACACAAGCCAACCCTGGCCATGGACTAGCAGGTGAACTGCATCTGCGGGGTCAAAATGGGCCAAAACAAAGGACTGTTCCCCAAGGTCCCTAGCAATGTGGCAGCGTGCTCTCATGTTTCCTATTGGAGTATAGGGAAAAGTCCACAATGGCCAAGTTCGCGATGTAGCAAACGAGAATCGGAAGGTGGTCGTTGAGCACATTGGCCTAAAGATTTTGCCTATGTAGGGCATCACAACTGTATGCATATTGGTACCACTATGTCTGGAACAGGCATAGAATGGGTTTGAGCCATGCCAAGGATTGCTTGTGCTTCTGAAAATGGGAGTCGCTTGCGTGCTCACCTTCAGGATGTTGTGAATTGGCCATATTGGCAGCACACGGTATTGTGTGTGAAATGGGCCATTGCTCTGAGAGGGCTACTCACTGATGGTCAAGTGGACGTCAAGTGGCCAAGCAAGTGACGGCACAGGGAGCACGTGTCCATCCACAGCTGTGCATGTGTCCAAGAACTCTCGTCAGTTCTTAAACATGTTCTGAATCTTGGAGGAATGGGGACAATGCGAACAGATCACTGTGAGCGTTGTTGGCTGAGGTGTTGTTCAGCTCCTGTGCCTCCCATTGAAGAAGGCAGTGTTGTTGTACACTTGTGAGATACACTCCCTTTTAAGAAAAGTGCAATGTGCTTTTCCTAATTGTTTAGCAGGACAATGGTTTTGGGCACTGACTGTGCTTCAGTGTGCATTTCTCCCTGTGCTTCTTCCATACCATTGTGCATTGCAATAGAACGATTTGAGTTGTGCATCAAATTGCCGTTGCTTGTGCCAACAAAGCGATGCACTGGAAAGGAAATTCAATAAAATTTGCGTTTACTGCATTAATATATATCTGCACATGGAGCCCTTCGACCTGGGCAACTCTGCTGCAGGATAATGCAACCCGAAGTGATTTGCTGGTGCTTGCATCTTGGTTCAGCTTTCCATATGCCATATATAATATTATATATGATATGGATTGATTGACTGAGTCTTTGGCTCCTTGGCTCATTGATGCATTGATTGATGTTTCGAATGGCGTGTAGACTTACTGATTGACTGCGCACAGGGGGTGGAGGGGTTGAGCTTTGGCAAGCAGGAGGACAAGCTGGGGTGGCGATCACAGCCCACGAAGATGGTCATCTTTGATGGCGTGCGAGTGGCGGAGGGCGCCCGCCTGGGGCCAGAAGGAGAAGGTTTCAAGATCGCCATGTCCTCATGTGAGAACCGTGCAGTGTGCCGACACATGGCACGCTGCTGTACCTCCACGTGTGCACTACAGTGCTGGCAGGCCTCCTGAAGCATCGAGAGTGTCTGACTGTTGATAATTATCTGGTTTTCTTATTAGTATACATTAACAATGGCCACTTGCTTTATTCATGTTCCTCATTGTTTGCATTTGTGAGAATGGGATGGAGCGCTGCCCTTGCACGTTTAAGGCGTCGTTGGCAGTGTCTCGCTCATGTGCTGCCCCACAGAGAACGAAAATAGGAGCGGCTGGAAGATCTTTGCAAATAATACAATTATTACGTGTAGGGATTGTTGCCGTTCCGTGGCGTGGAACGTGCATGCATATTTTGACTGTTGTGTCGTAGTATGGACACCGTGAAGGCAAGATTCTTTTCCACATTAAGGGAAGACGCTATGTCGTTTTTTTTACATTTAACGTCAATCTGACGTTAAGCTCAGAACCCCACCCCCAACCCCTCTCCCTCCTTAGCGTCAATCCTTATGTCGATGCCAGGATGACTCAGCAACATTAAACAACAGTTTTATACAGTTTCTAGGTGATTGAGAGGAGGAAAAACTGTCAAAGTTGCACAGATTTCAGTTTTCAGGGTTGATAAGTGGGTTGAGATTTAACGGCTGTGATAATTGAGGCTGGCCGCCACAATGGCTGTAAATTGATGCATTTTAAGGCCTTCCTTGAATATTGAACACTTGAGGGATGTTTAGGAACAAGTGATGAGTCGCTGCAGCTGATCCGCGGCGTTGTGGGGCACCTTTCCTCCTTATGTCGATTTCGTGGCAAAACATAATCTCTCAGCGTCATAGGTCTGTCCCCCACCCCAAACCCCTGCGTCAAATTGACGCTAAGCGCACCAAAATCGACATAGTGCCTTACTAAGTTAAATGGCACCTGGGTCAAACAATTCTTAGAGCGCAACAACGGGAGCTTTGCAGGAATTGGTGCTCACAGTATGTGCCACAGTCGCGATCCCGCAGGAATGCTTCTGTTTGATGCTTTAAGACACAAGCAGCACTGCGCAGTGTCTCACGCGATCGCTTGCTGCTCGCGCCCTGCTTCATGGGTACCACGCGCCGAAGGATGTCGCGCATCCCATATCAGAGCACTCCATGAATTTCCTGACAGGGCAATCAGTGGGCCATGGAATCGCAACGCCCTGTGGGAAACATCACGCTTTACGTCACCGTCACGTGCACGTGGCTGAGTATTGCCAGTTGGTTGCAGTTGCCCAAACCTGTCACCATATGCAACGACGCTATGTCGACGGTGCTTGTCCTATGAGATACTTGTAGTACACGCAGAATCAGTTTGGAGCAAGGGCTTCTGTTTTGCTATGTGACATGTGGGACCAGAAAGAGGATCAACACACGCAGAAGCAATGGACATGGTGCCATTGGGCAGCCTGGGACAGGCAGTGACGGCGGTGTTGCAGTGGACAGGGGCCGCATTAACATAGCCGCCGTGGGCGTGGGCGGCGCCCAATTCTGCCTCGACGCTGCGATGCGCTACTCGAAGGAGAGGAAACAGTTCGGCAAGGAGATTGGGCAGTTCCAGAGCAGCCAATTCAAATTGTCGGACATGGTCACGAGGCTCCATGGGTCGCGGCTGATGGTCAGGAGCGCAGCTCGGGCTGCCGACGAGCAGGTTCGTGCGGCACTGGCGCAGAACAGAGCCGAAACCTGTTAGGATTGCCGATCGCCACAAAACCGGATAGGATAGGAATGAGCAATTGAACAGAATCTGTGCCCTGGAAAAACTCTGTGTGCAATGGCGATTTTTGGCCCGTCTGGCAAAAGACATCATTTCACGCAGTTTGTGCGCACAGTCGGTGCGTGCAGATTTCCGAGAGTCGTGAGAGAGACAATCCGTTTGCTTGCATTTGCGAGCACATAACGAGTGATGCACTCGTGCCGTGACAATGATCATAAGATGTGAGACGTAGCGGAAACAAACGCTCTGACATGCGGACAGCTCCCTTACCCGCCTGACGGGAGTCGCCATCTCAGGCGGGTCTTTCTTACAGAATTCTACACTTCTGTCTTACGTTTACTCCGCAATTTACAATTTCCTCCTTTGTGCCATGTTGAATGGCTCAAAGTCGCGCATCAGTTGTGCACTGCGCGTTGACATGGCACTAGTTGTGTAACATGAAACATGCTTTTGAGGGACACTCTCACCGGCGTGCAGAGGGCGGCGGCTGAATCATATTTTGGGGATTGTGACAAACGAGGAATTGCGCGCAAATTCACAAACAGTGGTCGATTAGCAGCTGCTCCAGACTACACCCTCATATTTGGAACCCGTGCTGAACGGCACCCCATAGTGGGTCATTTTGTCCACCATGCATTTCTTGTTTGTGTTTCGATTTGTTCCGTTGCACATAACTTTTCTCCATGGCGCTTTGGCCTTCTGCGTAGTTTCAAACGTGCCACATGAACCTTGTACAGGTATGTTGTTGATTGCTTGAAGTTGCTCAACGTTTACCAGCTTCAAACAATGAACAATATGCCTGCATTAACACCGTGTGTTTCAGCCCTTCTGA
This sequence comes from Ostreobium quekettii, assembly GCA_905146915.1. NCBI lineage: Eukaryota > Viridiplantae > Chlorophyta > Ulvophyceae > Bryopsidales > Ostreobiaceae > Ostreobium > Ostreobium quekettii. Next base: position 20,196 of record CAJHUC010003089.1, on the reverse strand, counting down.
TTGTATCGCTCACGCCTTCTGCACAGTCGGCAACCGCCACACTGGAGGCCGCCATGGCCAAGCGCTTTGCGACGGACGCCTGCTTCCAGGTCGCCAATGACGCCATGCAGCTGCTGGGAGGGTACGGCTACCTGAGGGACTACCCAGTCGAGAGGTACTTCAGGGATTTGAGGGTGCTGTCCATACTGGAGGGCACTAACGAAATCATGCGCGTGGTCATTTCTAAGGAAATGGAAAAATTGTTCGGCGAGAAATAGGGCGCTGTGTGCAAAGGCTGAGTTGCAGAGTCGATTATTGTCACGGGGACGGTAGGAATGAGGGCTGTATACGAGACAGCAGGGCTTTAGAAATTCAAATGAATGAACTAGCCCGGTTCATTCACCGGTTCACACCGGGTGTGTGTATAGCGATGTGGAGGAGTGGATCGGAATGCACGTGACGGAGGAAAAAAACGATGATAAGGATTTGAGGGTGTTTTCTTTATCCACGGAGGGCAATTGCTCAGAGAATGTCTTGAACCCGGGAGTGCTGTGCTGTGCGATGAGAGGTGCAGATCTGCTGCCAGAAATCTGCTGCCAGCAGATCATGTCCGAAGCAGTTAAATGCACTGACGCTGGCGCCTTTTGAGTCTTCGCTTTGCTCATGCACAAGGTGTGGTCGTCGCTTCGCTTTACAATAGTTTAATCCTACACCAAATATGCACTGTTTGGTGAAGTCTGATTAGCTGTCGAATTTCAATGTCGATGCTGGCGTTTGGAACCCAACAGTGCTGGCAATGGCAACAAAATACCACTTGCAACTTTGATAGAGAAGCACGCAGCCCAGCAGTAGCTGCACTGTACGTTTCAGCACAGATTCTATGTTCAACAATACGATACAATACACGCAAGACCCCAAATCATCTAAATCTGCTACGCAGCAGATCATTTCACGCCGATGCCACCCCCTCTCAATGCCACAAAGACCACAAAAAGGATTCGAAGGAGGTGTTTGCCACATGAGTGTCTGCTGAAGAGGATACCCGCATGTAGTGCCAATGACAATGACTCCTCGGTTGAATGTTATCCAGTATGCGAAGCAATCCCTATTAACCGTTACATCCTTTGCTACGTAAAATTCCATGGTGAATTTTTCGATGTCGCACAGGAGCGCCACCTTCATCAGGTTTGATTGGCTTGACATGCGCGACTGCGTGGGCAGTAGTTTTGGAACATCTTGCAAGGGCGTTGGAACACCGGATGGCCAAACTGCGATGGAGCCCTTGTCCCTTGGCTTAAGTGCATGAAGCACATATTCAGAATTCACCATATTTGAATCAGCATTATTGTTGAATGCTGGCTACCGCACTGAGCCGCGCTTCAGTCCAGGTCGCATGCCACGGGTGCGATCTAGAGCTTGGATCCATGGAGTCCATTGCGAACTGATGTCCTTTCCATTCCGCTGAACGCGGTGTGGTGACTTCGCCGTGCTTTCTGGCCTTGCCTGGATTTTGCTTTCATCATATAGGACGGCCTGTTGTCGTCAGTCGACCTGAACTTATTGCTGCCAAAATTCTAAACACACCACAACTACAGGGCATTGGCTTGAGGCAGATTGGCGCTGGCCTCGATGAGTAGGCATTGCCGCACCAGCATGTGGTCCTGAAGGGGGGTCTAATATTCTCAGCCACGAAACCCTTATCAAAATTTGGGGCTTTAAAGCCGAAGTGGCCAGAACAGCTGTTGTCCTCTTATCGATCATGTTTGGCCGTTCTATAGCCTTCATGGGAATTGCCAGTGAGACGCAAGCCTTGAAGCAGCTGACTAGAGAAGGTCATTTGAGACTGCATCATTCCTTTTGGTGTTTGATATCTGTCCGTGGAATGGGAGCAGTACGCACACATGTATAGAGAATGAGAAGGCGGCACGTCGATGAAGGCGAATTGATCAGTCATCACCTGTGACGATTGGGATGAAGCGGAATTTACGGAATGATATGGAGTGAATGCGTTTAAATCAGGAACAGGGCCGTTGGGTGGGATCCTTTGAACGCACAGAAAAGTTTCGAAATGATGGGCACAATTGGATTTGTTTGTAAGGCGCTGCCGTTTTCTCAAACCTGGACACGAGTGGCCCAGTGGGAAAGTGTTTGACACAGCTCTTAAGTTGTTGTCAAGCTAAGGGCAGCGCCCCTTTGCGACGGCGTGGTTGGCGAAACTCCAGGAACCGAACTAAACACAGTTGTGCACGGCGTGGAAAGCAGTTTCAAAGGGAACCGTGCAAATGAGGTACTGGGGACTTGAGGTTGGCAAAACGGGTATGTGGCTGTCTCGTTCTTCGCTCCCACCCAAGACATTTGGTTTGAAATTAATGCAACGAGGGACGATTGGCAAACCGGTGTGACTGCACTCTATTGTGCCGGGATGCAGAGAGGGTGTGTTTTGAGTTTTGAGTATTTGGCTCCCCGAGTGTGCACCAGCTGTCCCGATTTAAGGCAATCAAGGAAAAGACTAGACCCCGCGGGAACGAGGGCCCCCGAGATTTAAAAACACCACTCATTGGGCGGGCTCTGTGCCCCCAATTCGCTGGACCTGCGTAGCAGCGGGCGAACCTCGCGTGGCGGCTCTGGGCGCCTTGAAGCCACCACGTCGCTGAACAAACTGCCCGGGCAGAAGTCCCAAGGTGCGCAAGGTCCCACGAGCAACAGCATCCAGATGGAATGATACTGTCAGGAAGCGCGGCAGCCCTGCGATCGCGAGAACGGACAAACCGCTGCGGTGCTCTTCGCCATCGCCCGGCGTTCAACGCGACAGTGGGCGATCACGTCCAGATGGGTTGGGGTACGGCGGTGGTAAAGAGCGACGCGCGCTTCAGGCTGCGGCCGTAAACAGCAAACATAGAAGTATGATACCATGAACGCGCCATCCCCGTTCCCAACTAGATCTAGCAGATGCTGAAGTTGCTGAGCGTCATACACCAAGATCTGTGGCGGCTTGCTTGCTATCTATCTTGCCAGCTCTTTGTTACCCTAGCTGTTTATCGGCCGTTTGGGGTCGGGCTGATTTTGCGAGGGTGTTTGCTGCCCATGCTACCACAAACAACGCGGGTAAGCGCGGGCAAAAGAGGCGGGGAGCAGGATCCGTTGATTGCCGAGTAGCGCCTGGGTCTTTTTGTTGTGTGTGATCACCCGTGCCAGTGGGTAGATCTGACACACCGTCTTAGAGCGTGGCAGGGCATGCGCACCAAGGGCCCAACTTGCTGCCCGCTGCTGTTGTCGCGGTGCGTGGGATCGGAGAGTGAAGTGTGCGTTCAAGGCATCCCAGGATTGGCTGCGCGGACGAGCCGTCACCATGGTTTCGAAGCGTTGTGGGCTCTCCTCGTCGGCAAGTTGGGCAAGGGGGGTATTCCGCGAGCGTGGACCATGGGACACGTGGTGCTCTTAGCAAAGTTTGTTGAAAAGTTAGCCATGCCGATCTGCCGCAAGCCACCGCCCCCTGCACGACACGTCTTCGGCGCTGCCAACATGCCTTGCAACCAGCCATGTTGGCAGATGATTCGTCAGTTGACTCACTGAAATGGCACAGTGCATAATGTCAACGAAGAAATGTTTCCCAATGCTTTGTCACACCTAATAGAGCGGCTGGCGTGCTGGACTGAACCGGTGTTTATCACCATTGAGCAGGTGGTGAAAAGGATGAAGTGATCATAAAGTACGGTGTAGTATTTTGGAATATGGAAAGCTGTGTATGGACATCATGTGCGTGATACGCCATACGCACAGCACACGTTGGCTGTGCCATGCTAAAAATGCACATGTGTGGCGGTCGGCGAACTCCAGATGCACGTATGTGTTTTTGCCTTCCAGACGCCATGTCACCTTCATCTGTGCAGCTTTCACTTTGTCGACGTCCTTTTCAAGCCTGGTCTTTTAAGGCTGTTTACACCTCGTCTCTTGCCCTGTGCAAGGCGCAACAGGCAATCACATTACGACCACCATTTGATAAAATAATGTCGCCATGATCAGGAGTGCAGAATCAAGGCGCTACTAAGAGTGTATAGACTGCCGTGTGATTTTCATGTCTTGGGAGGGTGCGGATTATGAACTTCTTTGTATCAGAACGCACGTGTGATTTCGATACGATTGTTGCAGCTCTTGATGACCACGTCCACTTGGTGGGTCACTTACGATCAACACGCACGATCTTTCCCTATTATGAGCACGATGACAGGCTTGTGATGTATGGCGTACACACAGCACGTATGTACATATTTATGTGTAAAAATATGTTTCGGTCTTTATGGGCAAATCGCGCAAAAATACCTAAATATGGGTCCTGTGCACATGAAAACAAGACGTACATTATTAGGAGTCCGTGGAGTGGCAAATACCATCCTTGCTCATCTTCCCTCTTGCACAGCGCCACATTCGCTCCCAACTCTCCTGGATATGGTGAAACAGAGTGATGGAAATTGTGTGTAGGAAACCTGTTTGACATTCTAATTTATGTATTTGGGAGTCCGCAAGTGACCATCGATCATGGTAATGAATAAAACGTGATGTCGATAAGCAACTTGATATCTTGAAGTAGGGAGACAGACAACAGCTTGCAAGACGATTGCCGAGTGGCTGGCGACATAAATATATATTATCTACACCGGCCAATCATCCCTATTTGAGGGACGACACGTTGCTCGAAATTCTGCCAAATTGGGGAAAAGATGTAATGACGCTCCTGTTTATTCCTTAAAATGCCAGTTTTCGGGCCGATTGTCTATCTGCTGCAACCCACTCTGCCTTGTATGAGACATCCCTGATGCTGCCGACCTATTTTCGGTATCCCGACTCAGCAAAATGCACCCCTGTCTGCGGTCAGAGCACTTACTGCAATGGCACCGTTCTGTTTTTCTCTTTTTTTTTTGGTGCTCGCTTCATCCGATGCTCAACACAAATATTGCAATCACGGTAATGTGGCCAGCAGTGCATTTAGCGATGGGTTGCAATGGACGGCCCCAGTATTTCCCGCGAGCACTCGACCGATGTTGTAGTTGCAATTACGACTTTGGAAGATTTTGGAGCCACATGGCAGTCGGGCTACTTGTCATTTTGCGCAAACGACACAGTGATGTTGTAAAAGCAATTTTCTGAAATCCAAAGAATCGCGCATGCGGTCGGGCACTGCGATATGGCCATGGGACCAGATGTGCCATGTCCAATCTTGGAACACGCGAAATCGAGCAAAATTTGAAAACAAAGTTTGTGGCACTTCAAGCGATAGGGTTGTTCACCATATGTTTGTTGTGAGCAGTGCCCACTGGGTAGAGCGCTGTCCTGAAGCTTCGATAATTGCTTGTGCCATCCCACACTGCAGTGCGCCCAACCGAACACTGTGTCATTTGCTAGTGAAAGCCGTGCATGCGCCACCACACAGAATCTCATGGCATGGATGCATCAGTAGAATTTGCATTCGCACAGTTGCCCAAGATTAACCAATTTTCAGTTTGACAGTATTTTGTCTCGTGGTACGTGGGAGGCCTTGAAACCTATTCCATTTACTGATCTTGTATTTCTACTATATCTAAAAGTCATTCTACGTTGCAGGCCTGAGGGCAAATATGCCACGAAGGCGGAATCGAGATTTTTACAAAAGAGTGGTCCCTCCACCAATGACGTGGAGGATGGCACCCGAGAGAAGCAAGATTCATGAAGAGACACACGCAAGGTAGCTGCAGAAAGTTGGCCATACGACACATGTTATTGGATCAAAAAACAAGCATCAAAATAATTGTGATTGCTCTCGAACAAGTAAAACTGTGTGCAACTGAGTGAATTGGTCAAGCTGCTCAACTCAATATGCTTTAATGCATGGATAAGCGTCAACTTACAACTGCTGATTTTGTTACCTGTTCACAAAGCTCACATAAAACGAGATATCTTTCATATCCCCACTTCTTAATACCAGGCTATGGCTGACGAAAGATTGTAGAAATTTGTTGCACCAATTTGTCTTGAATTGAATTTGAATTTAATTGCATTGTCGTTGAGCTCACAAAATCAGAATTGCCATTGAATACAGATCTTGGGCGCAAATTTTGCTGAACATCGCGACTGAGAACCAATGTTCGTGTGATGTTGAAAATCCTTAGGCAAGCACGGCAATCAGGTGACCATCCACTGCCAGCATGCGGCATAATTTAGGCTCGACGTTGCGCGATGCAAATTTTGCCCTTGGAGTCCCACGTGCCAGGAAGGGTGGCGACCTTGGAACACGACATGGCGACTATCCCCAGAACGCAAGTTGTTGCCAGCCTGTGGAAGCTCTCTACATGAATAATCGGTCAACAGACTCAGCTCCAATCTGCTGCCACATAAACCGATTACTGCTTTTCTGTACAAAGCACACATGGTGGACAACCAAGCCCGAGGTCAAATTGGGAATAGCTGCAATTGGAGAGTCCGCAATCAAGACTTGACAAGAATGAAACTGTCAGTGAAAATTGCAGATGGCTATTTGCCACCTGCATGTGCAATAGCCAAAAACTTGCTTGGCTGGAAGTGGCTGTGCCGCACGCGCCACGGTTGACAACATCGAGCGCAGTTCATAGCGTGTTGAAAGATGCTGCCGCAAGCGATGTTTTGTCGGTCCCCTGATAGAATGCAAGAGCTCTTAGAACTTTTCGGTAGACTGCCAAAGCGATGGCCCCCCAATTGAGTATCTTCATCATTGTGACTTTGTGAGTTTGTACCGTTCTAGGTGGGGATGGTTCTCACTCTAGATACGCTGCCAAGTGGAGATACGTGTCCACCAAAGATCTTTTCGAAAAACTCATCTATTCCACGGCTCTTCTTAGGGCACCGTGAGATCAATTGGCAGTGACGAATGCCAGAGATGTTGGTGTGTCACCACGGCACTACCATCGTCCACATTGATTATCACCGATTGCAACATGCAGGCCTGATGGCCATTTTTGCCTGTTGTACACTACAAAAGTTATCGATTTTTGAGGTGTTGCCAACGACCGTTGGCAACCATAACCTTGCAGTAATTTAAGGCCAAGGAAGTGCCATAATGACATTATTCATATGTGGGTCCTTCACGGATCTTGGGGACCGCTTGAAGGCTAGGGATAAATTGGGAAGGTCAAAGTTTCAACAGGTGCTTCTTGGCTTCCAAGAAATCTTAATGTAGAATTCTTAATAGTTTCTGAAGGGATGGAAGATGCTCTGGCTCAGTTTTACAAACTTAAATTTAAGGAAAGCAAAGAATTGGCTCATACAAATGTGTCCTTCCATCAAATTATTGTATCTGATTGTAAACGGAAGATTTTTTCTTTTGGATACTTCTGAAGTATTCTATTTTGGCAAATGATGATGCAAGCAGTGCAAGAGACTAAATGTTTTTTACTGGCGGTGAGCTTTGCAAATTGAGATCACGCGGCTCAGCATATTTCCAGCGACAAGTCGATCCATAAAAGTTTAGATAGTTACAAGCTGTCGGGCTAATAAGCATACTTTGTAGGCTGCGTTATCCATTCCAAATTTCTGGATTATCTTGGCTTATTTACTATTGCGAGTTCATTGCGCCACAGAATGCTGCTCTTGGGTTTGACTTGCAAAATGCAAATAATTATGTCACAGGAAGTCCAACGGAATTCCCATGTTCGTGACCTTCAATATCCTCCATAACATGCATGAATGCCATAATGGAATTCATAATAGAGGTTAGAGTCCATTAGTCTGACAATACATTCGCCAGCAAATGTCTTGCAAAGGTGTGCGGTACATGTCACTTTCTTAGTGTGAATCCAGCTGAGCTATGGGTACCGGACCAGACCAGATTAGGTAGGCCCGGTTGCTGTACCTGACGGTCAGGTACCTGGGTCACCCAGGTATGGGTACCCGTACCACTTGGTTCCGTACTATACTTAACATTTTCACTGCGTTGTGACCAGACAGAAACTTGACCAAACTAAAACCCCGTGTACAAGTCGGACCACTAGTCCAATAACCTGTACCAGCGGTCCGGTGGACCCATACCAAGGTGATCCCGTTTGAACCAGTGACGGGTGCGAGTCCAGGGTGGTACTAGTGACCAGACCGATGTAGTCACCCATAGCAATTTAGGTGACCAGACCTGGTGCACACCTTTGGTGTGTTGTTTGTAGATATATAAAATTTTCAGATTGCCAGGTGCATTGCAAAATAGTTGCACTGCTATTGCATATTCTTTTGAAATTCAGTAGCCAAATGATCCTTTTGCATGAACTAGCTGGATAATCCACAGAAACCACTATGGGGTTGTAAACGAAATACAGATAAGACTTCTGACCATCAGAAATTGAAAAGGGTATGTTCAATGTTATCAAATCCTTTTTCTTGTCTATTTTAGGTGTTTGCATTGTGAGGTCGGGCTGAATCAAGCTAGCACGTCTGCGGGCACTAGCACTTCTTCGGATGCTAGTACTTCTTCGAATGTTGGTCCAACATTAGATGGTGTTCCAAGAACATCGTCTAAGATGGAGGCAAGTGCAATACAAAAGGCAGCGGCATCCTTCATTTTGGCTCCCTAAGCAACCATACCACCTTGTCTATCCAGAATATTGTGTCTACTTTTTGGGAGGCCATCTTTATGTCAAATACATGCCAAAATATCTACTTACTAAAAAAATGGAATTGACAGAAATTTATCGCCACATAACATCAACACGGAAAATTGCATAGCACAATAATAATGTATTATATATAACGAAATTAATGTGTTACAACAATACAACATGCGTCATACAAGCAAGCATTGCACTAACGATGCATAGCTTGGTGCGCGTATGGGGGCATAATCATTAAGATTACATAAGTAGTTATATCATGTTAGTGAATTGTCAAGCAATGTAAAAAAATGCAAACATATACTACCACACTAATGGGTGCATATAGGGAAGTTGTTGAGGCATGGCAATCCACGAAAAATGGCAATAGCAAAGAAATATATAATAAATATGTATATAAAAGGGGGTGGTTGCAACAGCATCAAATGCGAATTATTTCCAAAGGAGTATGAGATGGACCTATACTCATGATGGGTAAAAAAAAGCAAACAAATATATCCGACTTTATCCGACTATATATATAGTCTGGAATTGGGATCATCTGAAGACAATTTTGGGCATTTTGGGGATATTTTAGTGAGGTAGTAATTAAATAGGAAAGCGGTATGAGTTAGCACAATACAATGCATGCAATACCCGAGCTAGTAGCAACACAAATCGGGTCCATATACATGACCATGAGGCAACATATACACAGGCAATTGTGCTTTATGTTGCTGAGTGATAAGCATGCAAATGAGTGGCACATGATGGTGTTTTTTGGCTCGGGTCCATATACATGACCATGAGGCAACATATACACAGGCAATTGTGCTTTATGTTGCTGAGTGATAAGCGTGCAAATGAGTGGCACATGATGGTGTTTTTTGGCAAACAACCTTTGCCTAACCAACCACAATAGTGCTGGAGTGGTGAGATAGTTGGTGTGGAGGGCAACTTGTCAAAGTGAATCGATGGCTAGGAATGGGTAGAGCAATTAGGATGCTTAGTTGGGTTTGGGTAAATGCAACGAGGAAGCAAGCGTGCTAGTGTGCTTTACCCAAACGAAGGCGATACAAGCCATTTAGTGACTATGAAAGAATTTTTTCTGGTTACAATATTACCACCTATATTCCAGGTTGTTCATTTGGAAATTGCAATATCTGCATTCCACTTAGTTGTATTTTTTGCACTTACAACATCAACCCATTGTTGATGTTGGCAATGTGCGAATTGGTACTCTTGAAACTTTAATGCTTATGAGAAGAAAGGGAGTTGTGATGTAATGTATCATATGTGGGGGCAAAATTGTCCGTGTGTATGACAATTCCATTATATTGTTGAGTTGTGTATCATAATCATTATAATGCATCTATATTATCTAGATGCACCTAACCACTAGTCAATTGCAATGGACTTCTTGGAATGTGAAGCCTATTGAATTTACATCAAAATGTAATTCTATAATGAATCCCAAGCAAATATTCATGTTATTGTGTTGGCGTAGGTATGCAATTGATGCTGCTATTGAGAAAATGCCTATTCCAATCATCGATATGTTGCCCTTTGACCCCGACGAGTCCCCAAGTTGATAAGAACTCCAGATCTGGCATTGTGGTTGAGGAGATCCAAGAGCTTCTCAAATCATTAATTGCAGACCTCAATGAGTGCCACAAGGGCGAGCCACATGAGGTGAATAACTGCATCACATTATGGTTTGAACATGGTGCCTTTAGCTCACTCCTCTGCTCTTTTCAGTATCAATGTCAAAAGGCAATCCACGATCCCAATATATTCTATTCATACATAGAGTGAACAGACGACAACAATAATATTCAACGCCCCATCTCCTTCCACAAGCAATTTTTATTAACAATACCTTAGCCATCACAAATTTAAAGACCACCCAATCAGCGGCTGCATGCCAAGGAGCTTTCACATAGGGTATAATACTCTATAATATTTCCCAATACGTTGTATTGGTGATATTTATCATTTGCAAGTTGTTTGGATATTGGATTGTTATGCCATTGATATTTATTATAGAGCGGCTTTGGGACAATATAATTGTTGATTTGTTTGTGCTCACGTTTTATATATCATTGACCTACAAGGTTCTTGGCCACAATATTAAAGGCTAATGTGCCTTTAACACAATTGATGCCTGCTTGCAACACTTCCTCAAGCACCCATCTGGGCCTAAAAGAGGTCAATGCCCCAAAATGCTGAGCACCAATGAGCTAGTTTTGTTTCGTTATGGTGATGCAGGTAAGCAAGATTCTGCCATGCCCTAGTAAATACAATCAGCCAAGAAAATACCATAGGGTCAGCAGGATACCGCTGCCACCACTACAAAAACACTTTTATAACAAAGTTAAAGATCTTCCATTGGCAAAAGGTCACATATTGTGAGCCCCATAGTTGCAAAAATGCGATTGTGGACGTGCACAATACACAACAATATGGGTGCTAATGGTAATGCGCTATTCTTTGTGTTTGCAGTCACCAAAGGGGCCGGAGGATGGGGGTGAACCCAGGGTGTTTAAAATAGTGTATCAATTGCAAATTGGGTTTTAGACCATGCACAATTAATGCAGCACTATGCAACGCACATAGTGCCTAACTTGGCATTTGGAGTGTGGCAATGCAAAAGTGCGTGAACGTTGACAATCCCAAAATGTGGCCAATGGTGCAAATACAAATAGCTTTACTTGCAATGACAACCACCCCAACGATAGAAGGGGTATATACCATAGTTTTGTGGTTGTTGTAGATTCTCTAGGGATTGCAATACCTAAAGGTTACTAATTGTTAAGTTGGTAGCTGTCTAAACCAAGGATTGAAATTTTGAGATTGTCATATTGCAACAAGATTTCCACTTAGCAATGTAGATTAAATTTTCAAATGCCATCTATTGTTCCAATAGATCAAGAGCACAAAAGAAAGTTGTGGCTTTTAAGCCACTCTTTCTATGCAATCTAAGAAACAGAGGGCGAAGGTACCAGGATGCAGATGCCTGCCTTAAAAGCAAAGTAAGAAAAAGCCATCCCAAAGCAACCGATGTGAAGGTGCTTGTCCAAAAAACAAAGGGCAAAAGTACAAGACAACAATGTCACAAGGCAACCCATGTGAAGATGCTAGTTCAGAAAGCCAAGGGCGGAAATGTGGGACAAAACATCTGCAAAGTGACCTATGTGGAGGCAGTAGTTTTAACAAGAAAATGTGAAATGTGGTACAAAAGCACCAAAAACCAATGATGAGAGCAATGTTGAGGAAAAAATCCAAGGAGGTGCTGATGCGGACCCAACCAAAGAACTGCTTAGACTGGGATTTGAACCTAGGGTCACCATGGCAATCCAAACCGGTTTCATCCTATGCTACTAGGACTCATCAGTGGCCTTGCTTACCACCTTTGGTTTAGGGAACATCCTCTTTCCACTCGAGAGGTGGCGTCTTTAAGGTGCCTTACAGAGGGGGGGTCCAGGCTCCAAAAAACCAAGTCTTGGTGGTGCAAAACGAAACCGGGCTGGCTCACCATTATAACCCTGGGTTCAAATCCCAGTCCAAGTGTGTCTTTCAGATGTGTCTATATCAAGTGCCATAAGATACTAAAAGTGACAACTTTCAAGGCTTTGAGTATCACAAGCATTGTTTATAATATTTCGTTGCTATACTCATTCATCCAAAAGAATGCCATAGTGCAGGGCACCAACATTGGCTTTAGCACAAATGATGGGGCCTGGCTCAGCCTAGTCAAACGCCTGGTATAGATATCACATTTGCCTGCCGGGGTTGCTTGGGCACATCCAATCTCCATTTGACGGTCAAGTGGAAGCCACAACCACCCTTGCAATTGGGTGTTCAGTTTCACGCTCCAAAGGTATGGATACCACTTAGGAGGGCAAGCAAACTCCAAAGATCTAAGGTAATTACTATTCAACAATACCGTAGACTTGGACTTGGAGTTTAACTCTAACTTAGAATTTGGCAAATATATTGAGGGTGAAGGGGAGGGAGTGTGGTTCCTAAAATGGGGAGACACAGGGACATACAACCAAGATGAAAACTAACCTCAGCAATGGTGATGGTACGTCCCATTCCACACCTAATCTCAGTGACCCAAACTCACAAAGTAACCCTAATGATGAGCTACAGGAAAATTGCCATATGTCATTCTAATTTTGATACATTTTTCTTTGGAACACATTGTTTGTAGCAAGCAATGTTCTTGGCCACCAAGCTTGTTAGCAAGGCAAATGGCTCAGGCCATAGATTTTAAAGAGATTGGGTATCATGCATATCCATGAGCCACATGAGCAAGCCTAAATGATCATGCAACACTAGTCACAATGTAGAATCAAGCAAGGGCAAAATAGGGAAACCCATTGCTGAGTATTGCACAATGCCACTCTATTACAATTATTGGTTGTGCATGCTATGGGGTATTAAATGCTTCAGTATTGTCAAGCAATAGGAATCGTGACAACCTCATTACGGGAAATGATCTTCATAAGAAAATTGTCATATGTGTCCAAGCGACAACTTGTTGTATCATCTCTATCAAATACCCTCCATGTCTGTGCATGCTTCATGTTTTCAATGGTGTGATTGTCTACAACCTTTTGCAGATAGGTCAGCTACAGCTTAGGAACAAAGTGGCAACTTGAGAGACAACTCAATTAGTGTATGGGGTATGGATGCTCCAAGCCAACTTTAGTCCCAAACATATACTTGCCATTGGCATCAATGGTGCAATAAGTTGACACTTTCTTCACTATTATTATGGTAGGATTATCCAATGCCCCACCCCCTCCAGCCTTTGGCAAACCTTGCTACAACATGGGCCGCTCTGAATTCAAAGGACTCACTGGGCTATGCCTCACCACATTGCCAAGTGTAGTCATTTGCTCTACTTTTTTTGGTGTCCAAATGTTCCACAAACCATGTCCCCATATGTTAGATACTAAATACAATGCACTTATTGGGCTATGTGAAGCCATAAAGACAACCTTCGAATAAACAAAAAGTATTGCACAACTAGTAGAGGATGCAAGCGCCCACATTGAAAATGACAACATGAGCTCATGTTTGGGGCCCTGCATCCTGTAGTTGTGCAGTGCCTGCCGTGTGCTTGAAGGTGTTCTTTGTGCCCTCACATACCCCAACGAGTGCATTGTATTCAGTGTCTGACATACCGGAACATGGATTATAAGACATTTGTACATCAGACAAAGTAGAACAGGGGATTGCAGTTGGCCGTGTGGCAACGCACGGCCTGACAAGCACATTGAACTTGGAAGGCCCCATGTCATAGCAGGGATTGTCAAGGGTTCGAGGGGGTTGGGCGTTGGATGATCCTGCCATGGTAATATTGAGGAAAGTGTCAGCCTGGTGGATCACTGATGCCAATATCAAGTTTGCATTTGGAACTAAACCTGGCTTGGAGCATCCATACCCAAATGCACTCAGTGTGTTCTCTTCCTAAGTTGGGACTTTTGGTCTGAGCTACAGTTGAATTATCTACAAAAGGTTTTAGGCAAGCACATTATTGAAAACATGAAGTATGCACATGTGCGGAAGGACTTTGACACATATGTTACAACGGGTCATCATTTGGGCACACACAACAATCGCCTCATGGAGCTCTTTTCCCCATAACAAGGTCATCAATGTTTATGATATTGGTCATTGTTGAAGCCTTTGACACCCTATAATATGCAAAATCCGTAGTCGCCATGGAGATGTCGTTTGCAATGTTGGATAATATATTCCTTGCTTTGCCCTTGCTTGGCTCTACAACCTTGCAGTGTAACTAGCAGTGCATAATGATGTTGTCTGCCTCATGGGGCTCATGAACATGTATGACGCTCACTCTCTTCGAGAACCATGGCTTGAGACATTTGCCTTGCAAACCAAACATTCTCTTCGAATAATCCATTGTCCGACAAGTTTGTGGAAAAAACATTACTTAATGCAAACACAGCGTTCAACAAAAGAACATACCAAAATTGCAACAACATGTGGAAAGGTTTTTGCAGCTGATCATTGGCGTTACTTGTGTAAATTTGGGTCATCGTAATTGGCTGTGGAATGGGAGATACCATCGCCATCGCTGGTGTTGTTTTTCACCTTGGTGGTATGCGCCTGTGTCGCCCCATTCTAGGGACCACACTTCCTCCCCCTCACCTTCGATGTACTCGCCAAATTTGGATTCCAAATCCAAGTTCAGGATGTCGTTGCATAGGTCATTGCCCTGGATCTCTGGAGTCCACCTGCCCCCCCCCAAGCGGCATCCTCGCCTTTGGGGCACGCGGCTGAGCACCCCGTGGCTGGGGTGGCTGTGGCTCCTACCTGGTCGTGAAATGGAGGCTAGCTGTGCTTGAGAGCCCCCAGAGGGCAGATGTGGCGTTTGTACTCGGCATTCACCAGCCAGCTCCATCGTTTGTGCTGGAGCCAACAGTGGTGCTCAGCACTGCGACGTCCTTTTGGATGGCTGGGTGTGCGAGCAGGATATTGTAAACGACATTCACAACCTTCCAAGCCTCAAGCCTCGCATTGTCATTTTCAGTATCTCGTGGAACCTCCATGGATTTGTTATCCGACACTGCTCTCCTCGTTGGTTTTCGGCGCCTTTTTCCCACATTCTCAAAGTTTGCTGTCAGAACTGGTAACCCCACACAGGTGACTTTGCAGAGGCTCTGTCCTGCATTTTTGGTGTTTGTTTTCTTGACAGGCACCTCCACATTGGTCAATTTTGGGCGCCACTGTCTCGCATTTTTAGCCTTTGGCTTTTGAGCTGACACCTGCATTCAGGTACCTTTGCCCTTCGGTTCCTGGATTGCATGGAAAGAGTGGCATAAGAGCCACAACTTTCTTGTGCGCTCTTTGCCAATCTCAACAAAGGATGGCATTTGAAATTCGATTTGCATGGCTGAGTGGAATCTTTGCCATGCTGCGGCAATCTAGAAACTCCAATCCCTGGGTCAGACAGCCACCCGCTCAACAATCAGTGACCTCTGTGTATTGCCATCCCCAAAGGACCCACAACAGTTGCAAACTGTGGCACACGTACCAACTTCTATCGCTGGGGCGGCTGTCATTGCATGCAAGACCACTTGTATTTGCCCCGTAGATCTCAACTTGGGATTCCCAATGCCTATACGCTTTTGCATTGCCACACTCCGAATGCCAAACCCAACGCTGAGCATATTGCACAATACTAAATCAACTATGCATGGCCTGAGACCCAGCTTGCAGTTGACAAATTGCTTCAAACACCCTGTAGTCACCCCACACCCCCCTCCCCCCTGCCCCTTTTGTGACCACCAAACCCAGAGAATAGCACCCATGCCACGGTATATTGTGCACGCCCACAATTGCATTTTGTGATCTTTTAATAGAAAGTACTCACCTTTGCTATGGAGAGCTTTTGTGGTGGTGGTAGTGGTATCCTACTGACCTTGTTGTATCTTTTTGGCTGATTTCGTTTACCAGAGCACGTTGGAATCTTGCTAACCTGCATTACCACAAAAGCAAAATGGCTCATTGGTGCTCAGCACTTTGGGGCACTGATCTTTTGTAGGCCTGGAGGGGTTGGCACCCTTCGAGGAGGCATTGAACCTGTTGCATGTGTTGTAAGAAGCAGTGAGGGCGGCCATGCAGTGTGACCGCAAAGATGACATGTGGGGTGGACATCTTTGCACGGTAGCCATCAAGGCAAGGTGGGAATGATGGCAATGGAAGCTTTGCATGGTGTACGATGAGAAGCTGTGTTGTTCACCCCAATCGTTCTCCCTTGTTGGGATTGCCATTGTCCAGTATGGCATCCTATTCCTTGTGCAGGGTGGGGCAGCGACGTGATCAATGGCAGTTCAGCAAATGTCACTTCATTTCAATGCCTATATGAGTCTAACTAGCGTTTAACCACCGTCTCCCTGGTTGTCACAGGACGTCGGCAATTAGTTGCCTGGGTCTGCCACCTATGAAAGTGTGACTCGTTTGTGGTGTCGAGCGGTCTAAAGTTGGCAAGGCTGCTGGGATGCTGGAGCCGTTCAAATGTTGTGCTTCATCAAAAATTGGCCATCTCAGGGGGTCTTTGGCTGCCAGGTGTGACACACCTTATGTTTTGCTGCTGCGGATACACGCCTGGCAACACGAATACCACGTCTTCCGGCACGCTGATGCCATTTTGCCCCTTTTATTGGAATCTTTGTTTCCTTTCTCAATCTTTGGTTCCACCGATGTGGGGGCCAGATGGCCGAAGAGAGTGGACACTTTGTATTATGGTAATGTGTGCCTGCCATTGTCAGGCCGTTTTGCAACTATTTTGTTGTACCGTGGGCACCAAAAGTATTCCAGTTGGTTGACAATCAGTAAAGCGTGCCCTTGTGAACGTGGGGCACCATTGAATGTCTGTGGGATGCATCCAGTGCGATCGCACATGGGAGTTGCACGGGAAACGTCCTGGGAATGAGGTCACACTGCCGTTCGACCCCCTCCAATGATGGTCCTGGTGCGTCTATTTGCTGGCATGTTCTTTTTAATGTGCAAGCGGGCTTTGTCTTGGGGTGGAAGTATGGGAGAGTCTGGAATGGCAAAATAAGAGGGTTTTTCTTGGTGTCTATAGGACCTTCAGTTTCTAATGTGCTCCTAGAGGAGCCACAACCCACGCTTGGTTGTCAGGCCTGCACCCATGTGCTTTATGGGGAGGATACAGGCCTTCGCCCAAAAGAAATCCTGACTGCCCTCACGCCGCTACCGCTGCAGATCCAAGGCTTGTTTTCCTCATTTCACCCCATGGACTGCGCCCAATGTTCCCCACGGGCTGGCCGCGCACCTGCGGTGGTTCTTACATTTTGCAACAACGACACGATATCTAGTGCTATTTTTGGGTATGCACCGAAACAGCAGAGCAACGTTTCTCTGCAAAAACTCCACAAAGGAAAACATCTGACATCGCGATTTGTGACTCGTACTGAAAGCCCATTTGTGGTAGCCAATAATAGATTCTGTCTCGTTAGGTGTGTTGTTTACGTCTGCATCTGCAAATGCATTTTGTGGGCCCTGTGTATCGCACTGCTTTTGTGTCCGAGCAACTTCCAGGTTCAAGTCCATCCCATGCGCATGATGATCATACACATGATGCATTAAATTTTTGGATCATACTATGATCCAAATCACAGGCAAGCGGACTCATCCACATGTACATGGAAGTCTATGGAAGTCCAGGATGCTACTCTTTCACCAGAGTAGCGATGAGCTGGCGTGTGGTTCCACTTTATTTAGCATTCGCTTATGATCGTTCGATGTCGGTAGGAGTGTGGTGTGAATGGACTGGCACTATCGTGAAAGCATCCAAAATAATAAAGTCCTCCAATGATACCACCGTTTCTTTCTTTATGTCTGGTTTTCTGTGCCCTCGGAGATCCACAAGCAGTTTCCTGCAATGTGCAGATGCTCACATTATCGCCCTTGCGTTGAATGCACAGGTGAGTATCTCTGTCTCATCAAGTGCAAACGACCTAAATGTGAATTGGCACATCAAAAGCACATGCATTATTGGGCATGTCACTCACAGCCAGGGGCTTCACGCCAAAATCTTGGAACTGCTGAGGCATCCCCTTGCATTGGTTTGCCAAGTCCGCCTTTCCAAGTCAGCCTGCAGTGTTTTGATTGCATGGAAACATCGCAGTGATGCTGGCCAACTCTGCACTGTTGCATGTGAAAGATGAACGCGGTATCTGCACGCTTTGGCGGATGGTGGCTCTCTCTTGGTGGTGCGAATTGTTGCGAATTTACTGTCTGTCTCTCTGCTGTCACAATTGTAACTCATCAGGCTATCGGGTCGGCTGCAGCGGCCCTCCACTGAGAACGCACAAAAGCACCTTGCAAAAGCATGAAGGAAACAATATGTGGATAACAAGGGCGGCTCCAGAACTCGGCAATAGCGACAATGCCATTGTTGTTGGGGAACCGTAACGTTGGAGGGATGGGCCAACCATATGCAAGCATTCCCACACAAAATAAACTAGTCTTGGAAGGGACAACGGCCATCACTGCATGTGTGTTGATTTGAAACCGCTGTGCCATATAACATCTGTTGGCGATAGGATTTCGTTTTACGACTTTTGTGTTGAGGTATTGTCCATAACACACTCATTGCAACGAAGACTTGCACACAATAAATGGAAGTGTGGCTTCGAAAGTGTGAATTCGAAAACACCTACGCGTTTTGAGAATATGGGGGCAAGTCGGCCATGCATCATGTGCTGGGGCAAAACCAGCCCCATGAAAGGGGTTGCGTTGTGTGGCACTTATGGCCTGTGTTCTTCCCTCACTACTGATGCAAGTGCTACGCGGTTTTCATTGGGCCTCTCTTGCATATTTATCACAGAATTGTGCACACAATACCTCCGACAGAAGGAACTCTGGAACGCTTATGAGGCGGAGCACTTCTGGAACAGTGTTCCAAAAGTCCTTTCACTTATCCAAATCATGCAGGTGAAGATCAAAACGTGTGAGCCTAGAGTTCGATCAGAGAAATTTCAATCCACCATGTTGATAGCTACCTGTACAGCTATTAAGCATGGAAATAGGTGATGACGTTCTTGAGATATGCTAAGAGGAGCACAGGTGCCACTTTTCTTTTGTCGGAACCTAAAATGGGGTATGGGGGTAAGTTTTGCCCTTTGAAGGAGGTGGATTGAGCTGAGTCGTCTCTGGGAAACATGGACGGTCTGGTGGTTTGGTACACAATGAAGATTCGGCTAAATTCAGAACTGAATCCGCAGAGCAAACGATGCGGGCGTGCAGCAGATTTTTGGACGCCTACAGGAACTGTGGGTGTGTTGTGGCTAAAGGCCAAGGGACACTTACAATAATGCAATGTCATTGACTTAACCGGCGCAGCAAG
Organism: Ostreobium quekettii; assembly: GCA_905146915.1. NCBI lineage: Eukaryota > Viridiplantae > Chlorophyta > Ulvophyceae > Bryopsidales > Ostreobiaceae > Ostreobium > Ostreobium quekettii. Next base: position 723 of record CAJHUC010003089.1, on the reverse strand, counting down.
GTTAGGAAGGCCATGAAAACCGATGCTAACCCGAGAACGGCGTAGGTTGGTGACAACATGACGAATCGTTGAAATTGGCAATCTCAAGGTGTGAGTCAACATAGTGAAAGAGGTGGTCCACATAGAGTGTGACTCCGATAATGCCAAATTCTGGCAAGTTTGCAGCATTGCCTTTTTATTGCCTACAACAAAATTCGTGAGCATGTTCGGGGAAGTAGGCTTGCACACTTGGGGTGAGGTGAGCACAGAACCGTGGGAATTGAGGCTCTGGCGAAGATGTATAGGGTCGCTTTCGATAAGGCTGTGCCGGTCTTGATGTATGATGATGGCTAATGTAACCAAGATCCCCATTACCTAAAATCGCCCAAGCAATCCGAATCTGGTCATTGATTTATTAACTGACTTGATACTATTAATTGACTTGATACTTTTGGCAAGATTGGATACAAGATTTATGCAACTGAAGTAGTAGGATGGTAATGGCCGCCCAATTCTCGACTCTTTGCTGCCAAGCATACCAACGATGTTGTCCTGTGTGCGTCTTGACAAGCTGTTCGCTCGCCTCCCGCAGATCGCTCCTACTATCCCCCGGCTTGTGAAAGTAGCCGTTGACACAACCAGCTGACATCTGCTCCCCTCGCCCACCCGACACCTGTCCCTGCAGCCCTTCCTAGCTCGATTCCAAACGCACAATGATTGGAGAGCGCTCGCTGGGGATACTTC
>CAJHUC010003088.1:0-38843 GCA_905146915.1 Ostreobium quekettii | reverse complement strand
CGCCGCCAGCCTCTGAGCATGCAACCTGGCCTGAACCCTGTCCAAGGCCGCCTGCAGGTGCCTGGGCGCCTCCGATATACCCCACTGCATCGCCCCCCTCCCCTTCTGAATCTGCTTGTTGATCAAATCGGCCCCTTTCCCCAGCCCCTTGGACGCCTCCTTGATTATAAAGGATGCCCCCTGGCGCCTCAAATCTTTGTCTGACAGCAGTTCCCCCGCCGAGGCTGCCGTTCGCGATATCGACTCGCTCACCCCACCGGTCGCTCTCTCGATCGCCGCTGCGGCCGCCGTGATCTTCTTCCCGAGCGCCAGCAGCGTGCCGCTGAGGTTGCGGCTGGGGGGACGGCCCTCATCACGGCGGTCGTCCGGCGACGGATCGTCGCCCCCACCCTCCGCCATCGCCATCCTCTCGCCGGTCAGGGGCCCCGGAGCAACGGCCAAGGATCGAGAAACGAGATTGGGCCTCGAGTGGAGGATCGAGATTCAGACGGTGGGCTTGATCGCGAGGATGGCTGGAGGGGTGGTGGGGCGGGCGGCCCCCTGCCGGGGGTGCAGGCCTCAGGGGGACGGGTCGAGGGCTGGAGCGGCCATCTTGCGGCGCCTTTTTGTACTGTGGGCGGCATTGAAAGAACAAATGACGGCTACCTCATTGCCTTGTGTGGGGAGTGGGGCTGTACGTATGATAGGGGAGTGTTCGCGTCGCCGCATAATGACCACCGTTTCACTGGGTGGATCACTTATGCTTGATGGCTTGCGATTAGTGTGCATGTCAAAACGTGAATCGCTGCTTGAGATTGAAAGAAAAAAAGATTGTGGTTGCAGAAAAATGGTGCTATGAAACTTGCAAAGGTTACTCCCACCAAGATGTTACTTTCCTTGGAGGGGCACACAGGATGTCTCTTTCCCTGGTGCAGCATTGAGCTTCTAGCCTATGCATACTCCTTTGCTTGAAGATTGGTGCATGTTTTATGAAAGTACCGAATAACCATTTCTGTGATCGAATGTTGGTTTGGAATTTAGCTTTTGAGGTAGTTTTCGATCACACTCGTGTTTGTTGAGGACAACATGAGCTTGACGAAAGAATACCCTGCAATTCACATAGAGATGCCTTGGTCATGGTGTCTTGTCCGCAAGATGCAAGGGTGTGTTGTGGGGAAGTTTTGGATGTGTATTTCCCGAAGCTTTACAGCACTGTGACCGCCCTCTACTTTCACTTTGCCTTGCAAGATTTGTTGTACTTGCACTTTGCAGTGGGGGCGTTTGGAAATGACCATATGCGGCACCTGAGTAGTCAGAATTTTGTTGTTTTGAATTCTGAGTGAAAGGGAAGCTGTGGCATGTTTCAGATGTGGGCTGCATCATAGTGATGAGGTGGCATCGGGGTTGAATTGTCTTATGGGCATTTGTGATTATGACAATCCTTAGAGGTCGAAAATGGGATATTGTATCAGATGATGGAAATTGGCATGAATGTGGCTGATCATTTTAAGCGCACCCCAGCCTGTTGGGGGCGCAGCAACCTGTGCTGTGAACCACGCCTTGGACTCCGTGTCGCCTGGCCATGTGAGCGCCGGCGCGTGGGATGGCGACCCCTCCAATCGCCTAGCTATTGCCGTTTCTCTGGCTTACTTCGAAGAGGACAGGCCCATCGTGCTATGCATGATGGTGCGGTTCCTTTAACATGGTTTCGGAGCGAAGGTGAAGGCATGGGCCTAGCGACGGGGCGGTTCTGTGGCGGCGCCTTCAAGCGGCGTTGACCAAGGTCAACGGTGCTCCCCCCAAGGCTGGCGATGGGGCAGAACTGTCGAGGGGGCGCGCCACCCAGCGATGTCAAGGAGTGCCGCCATCAAGATGGACATCTGTTGAGGGCTGGGTGCTGTCAAGTTTGCCTAGCGTTGAGGCAGCAGCGGCGCCGTTGCGCGAGTTTTGCGCCGGCAGCACGGGGCCGAGGAGTTGGCGCCATGCGCGCCATTTCCGGGGAGTGAGGCACATGACCGCCCGCTCCCGTGAGGGCGACTTTCCGGCGGAATTGGCGACGCGAATCGCAGCCAGCCACACGCACGTGAGGAGAGAAGACGCGCGAGCACTGCGCAGTGGACATGGAGGCTGTGCGACATGGCGGAATGGCAGGTAACGGCACTGTGCGCCATGAGTTTGGGGCGCCGCGGGAGTGGCCGTTCCGCGAGGAATGAGCGGCGCGCGACGCCGCGATCAGCGGGGTTTGCGAGCCGTGAGGGCTGTTGTGGTCTGGGCGCCTCGGAGGAGTTGTGAGGAGTTTGGGGAACGTGTTGGAACCGTCGCGAGGAGCGCGTCGGCGGCGGGTCCCCGGTGCAGTGGGCGCGAAGGGGCTGGAATTGGCACCGGGGGAGCCGGGATTGTCACGTGGGTGTCAAAGTGGAGTGTTGCTGTACGAGGAGATGTGACAGCCAGGGAATCGGCCAATGGGTGGCTGCAAAGGGGGCAGGTGCCCCCACTTTTCCCCGTGTGGGCCATGCCATGTTGACATGTTGATTGGACCAGGGGTCCTCCGGCGTGCTGGACCGGGGGTTGGCCCCCTGGCATGTTGGCGTATGCCATGTTGACTGGACCAGGGGTCCCTCGGCGTGATGGAACGGGGGGTGACCCCCTGGCAAGTTGGCGTGTGGTGGCTCGACAGGGAATGCACCCAACCTGTCCAAATGCAAATGATTTATGGGCCCACCAAGTTGTACAGTGGAAAGGATCCAAAAATGGCAAAGATTCGGAGTTTTTCGCAGTTGGAAGCATGGGAGTGCCCATGTTCGCGTCGCCGCATAATGACCACCGTTTCACTGGGTGGATCACTTATGCTTGATGGCTTGCGATTAGTGTGCATGTCAAAACGTGAATCGCTGCTTGAGATTGAAAGAAAAAAAGATTGTGGTTGCAGAAAAATGGTGCTATGAAACTTGCAAAGGTTACTCCCACCAAGATGTTACTTTCCTTGGAGGGGCACACAGGATGTCTCTTTCCCTGGTGCAGCATTGAGCTTCTAGCCTATGCATACTCCTTTGCTTGAAGATTGGTGCATGTTTTATGAAAGTACCGAATAACCATTTCTGTGATCGAATGTTGGTTTGGAATTTAGCTTTTGAGGTAGTTTTCGATCACACTCGTGTTTGTTGAGGACAACATGAGCTTGACGAAAGAATACCCTGCAATTCACATAGAGATGCCTTGGTCACGGTGTCTTGTCCGCAAGATGCAAGGGTGTGTTGTGGGGAAGTTTTGGATGTGTATTTCCCGAAGCTTTACAGCACTGTGACCGCCCTCTACTTTCACTTTGCCTTGCAAGATTTGTTGTACTTGCACTTTGCAGTGGGGGCGTTTGGAAATGACCATATGCGGCACCTGAGTAGTCAGAATTTTGTTGTTTTGAATTCTGAGTGAAAGGGAAGCTGTGGCATGTTTCAGATGTGGGCTGCATCATAGTGATGAGGTGGCATCGGGGTTGAATTGTCTTATGGGCATTTGTGATTATGACAATCCTTAGAGGTCGAAAATGGGATATTGTATCAGATGATGGAAATTGGCATGAATGTGGCTGATCATTTTAAGCGCACCCCAGCCTGTTGGGGGCGCAGCAACCTGTGCTGTGAACCACGCCTTGGACTCCGTGTCGCCTGGCCATGTGAGCGCCGGCGCGTGGGATGGCGACCCCTCCAATCGCCTAGCTATTGCCGTTTCTCTGGCTTACTTCGAAGAGGACAGGCCCATCGTGCTATGCATGATGGTGCGGTTCCTTTAACAGGAGCCAGTTAAGGGGAATTGGCTGTAGTGAATGAACGGGGACGGCTTTGGGATTGGATCATAGTTGGGGATGGCGGCGGGAATAGGAGCTGAGGAAGTGTGGGAGTGAGGGAGAGTGGGAGTGGGTAGTGTACGCGGGTAGCTGCTGGGCTAGTTGGCAATGAATCATAGTTGGTATGGGCGGCGGGAATAGAAACTTGGCATGAGAAAGGGACACGAACCCGGCCAGCTCGTGAAAGTGGCCAGAGTGAGGATTCTGGATACAGCAACTCTTGAACCGTCACATCATCAAGCTATAAATAACACTCACTCCATCTGTAAGAACGGGTTCGGTTCGTGTGCGACAGAGTTGTCCTTCCTCGCATGTCCGATTGTGAATGCCTCCCGTACCCCCTGGGTCGCCGCAGCCCAAAGGCTCAGTGCCAATTTGAGCCGCCCGTTCGCGACACTTGTTTTGTAAAAAATGATGATGATGATGATGATGATGATGATGATGATGATGATGATGATGATGATGATGATGATGATGATGATGATGATGATGATGATGATGAAAGAACAAATGAACAGTTAACAATGTACAATTGGATGAGCAGTGAACAATGAACGTCGACAGCGGCAGGCACGGTCGAGGGTTAGCAGGCCCTGACTGGGCCCAGTAGGCTCGAGCGCACAGCAACGGTTCACAACAATTTACAGAGGAGCAAAGGGACAACAGGAATTATGTCCTTCATACCCTGTCCTTTCATCAGGGACCCCAATTGGGTTCTTGTTGCCTCCTCACCGCTCCAAGCGTCCAATTGTTAACAATACCCATTCAGTTCTGGCTACAAGGACATCTTGATGACGCCCTTTCGATTCAATGACATATGGACACTGGCCGTCCCTTCTACAACTGAATCCTTCCCATTTTGGCTCTCTCGCTCGCAATGCCATGGAGGGGCCCATCCCCCGTGGGAGGGGGCACTCCTTTTGCATCCGTTTGATTGCGATGGGCGTATTTTGGCCGCATTAGGGGACAACCTACATCTTTGCAGTCACAGATGGATACGATACGTATATTATAGCCATATCTTTATGGCTATGATATGCATATCTTGTTGTTTGCTTTACTAAACGCCATGTGTTAGAGGCCTCCAATAAATGGGCTGTAGTAAAATGAGCAGAATAATATGCCAACCACCTGTTTTATTTCTTTTGGGGGTGTGGACGGCCAATTGACATTCTTGGAACCAGGCGTAGTATTTACGGTGTGAGCATTTTGACATTAACGCATTAAACGGTTTTTACTTTTTTATTCGTGAATAGCAATAAAAAATATGTAAAAATTGGCCCCGTGTACTTAAAAGTAGTCCATATAGACTCAGGGGGTCCGGGAAGTGGCAGGTAGACCCGTTGAAGTATGTGTGAAACGATCTCCTGCTTGGCGACATCGTTGCCCTTATTGAGGGAGAGCTGTGCGCTATGATGTTGGTGCTTGAGAGACCGGAGGATTGATCGTTGATTTCGACATCACGATATAGCTTGGGCGTGTCGGCGAGCCGTAAATATGCAGAAAATAGCCCTGAAAATGGTCGTTTATCTATTTACGCATTTTTATGCGTAAAAACGTAAACATAGAAATGAAGCCATAAATGGAATCAGCTATCTTGTTAATATGGTTCCACCAAGGACGACGTTGGGTGGGCTGCGCCGACGATTCAAATCGGTAGCAGTTGAATTCAAACGGGTTTATGGCCCCTCTAGTACCTTGGGTCAGTTAAAGTACGTATTTTCCAAGGTGCCGTCAGTTTGGCGCCCTTGGACTTTGGCGGGCTTTGGTGGGGCTGAGCGGGGGCAGCTACTTAGACTTCCCCCTCTGTTCCCCTCCTATCTTGTTTCCCACCCGGCCCTCCCGCCCTAGAAAATGTATTTCGGTTGAGTTGTGGGAGATGGAGGGCAGGCGTGGAAGGAAGTACTGGATTAGGTTGCTGACTCAGGGCTGAGTCGCGGGAGGAAAGTGGCGTGAAGTATGTGCGAAGCGAAAGGGCAAACTGTTAAGTTGGGGCCTTCGGGTATTTGGAGTTCATGGTGACGGACACCATTTTTGTAAATGCCTTGTTGTGTGGGGAACATGACTGGGTGGGTTCAGGAGATCGGTCGGGTAGAAACGTAAATAAAAGCCTACTTGCAACCGCATGGTAGCCCTGCTGTAGGCCTCTGATGCATTGCTTCAAATAATATGGATAGCAGTATATGATGGGCAACGAAGTTTCTTTATTTATGTTTTCGTGAGAGTGGGGCGGCCTACTTGCAAATTGAGCAGAGTAGAAAAGATGTTTTGAGTGTGAGGGCTATGCTTCTGCCGTTACAGCATCGATTCAGTTGCGATTGATAGTAATTAGGTAAGCCGTCACTGCGCTTGTTGCGCCCCATTGCATACACCCTGTCGTTGCTCCTAGGCATGGCTTTTACATTTACGCTTACGTGTTTTACTTTTACGTTTTTACACGTAAAATTGTAATTTGCAAAAGGGCCTACTTTTACGTTTTCATGGGTTCCTGGGACACCCAGGCTACACGATGAAAGTTGCGTATAGTGATCAGTATTCCGCCATTTCCAGCACCCGCAACACAATGTCCACCTCGCCTTTGGCAAGGGCGATAATGGCGTTTACCAAGAACTCGTTTTCTGCCCATTCCGGGCCGTCTGACTGCCACACCTCGGACTCGTAAGTCTGTATGTACTGTCCTTATGTACACTGGGTAGTTTTTACGTTAAATTTACGTATTTTTATGCATTCTTATGTATGAAAGTGTAAAAGCTATTTTCACGCATAAAAACGTAAACACGATCAGTTTTGATAGTGTAAAAGCCAAGCCTGGTGGCGCAAAGCATATTGAAATCTGTCCAGCTACTATAAATTAATATTTCTATGGGCATGAAGCACTGCTTTGCACCACCGCGCCCCTTCAGAGAATTCCCAACGCAACGGAAAGGTGGGAAAATACATGCAAAGAATTGATGACCTATCGATGTATCTACATCTATCGATGACCCAGTGATCCATCGCTACGTGGCCTCCCAAAAGGCTGTTTTGGCAGAACGGCCCATGGAGTTTCCTTCGCGCCTCATGGGCACCTTCACATGAGCTGTAGAGGTGGCCACTCAAAGGTGCCATCCGGTCCGTTAAATCCGGTTCGTTAATTTTTATCAGCTGTCCGTTAAATTTCGTTAAAGAAAAAGGGAGAAAAATTCAGAAAAAACGAAAAAAATCCAAAAAAATCAAAAAAACCCCAAAAAATCACAACAACTGCGGCTAGTTGAAAATCTAGTATGCATAGGTTGAAATCAAATATAAACATACTCTCTAATAGCGAATTCCATAAACTATAAGTATGACTAAAACCCAAAAATCCCCAAAAAATCCAAAAATCCGCTAATTTTTGGTTAATTTTTGTCTTTTTTGGTTATTTTCCATTAATTAACGGAAAATTAACGGAAATTAACCTCTGTCCGCTATTAACGGATCCGGGTGGCCACCTCTAATGAGCTGTTCACGAGTTCAACACAAGATATAGAGCTCAAGTTAGCCAGTTCATGCGTTTTCAAAATTCATCTAATTTGACTACTTAAAATTCGGATAAGATGGTCGCTTAGGAGCTGAATCGAGCAACTGATTAGTCTGCGTTTGACATGGAATTGTGTGACAAGGCCATTGCTGTTTGGGGCGATTGGTCGAGTGAGAACCCATGAGCTTTGATAATTATTTGGAATGCTGGCAAGCATGACATTAAAATTTTATCTCGGGAAAATGATTCTGGGGATAGTGCTTTACATGCTTGAGCCATTTTTACTGAAAGGGTATTTTCATGGGACCATATGCATTGTTGTGCGGTGATGTTTGTGATTCAAGCTGACCGGGAGTGTCAAGGGGTGCCCTTGAAGTCCCCGTGCAGCGGCGCTCTAGTGCGCCCTTGGGTGCCACGAGCACCCCGTCCCAGTGTGCCAAACAAATGTTCGATTAATATTTTTAACACTTTTATTGTCTATTTGTAATTACTGTATAATTAAATATAACATAATTTGATCTAAATTGGTTATTAGTGCCGTTGGGGCGACCAGCGCTAGGCCACTAAGCTTGCCGTCAAGTGGCAATATTATCTACATAATTAGAGCACAATAGCAACCATTGGGGTGCAACATGCAATCAGGAATGGGTATTGTTTGTCCAAACAGTCCCGATTAGCAGGCTCAGATATGGCATCTGCCATTGCAAGTAAAGGCGAAGGAAAATTAGGAATCTTGGTTTTCACAACTTTAGGTTGTGGCACATTAAGAAAGCGAGCTGGACACTGAGTTCAAGTCAGACCATCGGAAATGATCCGTTTTGTTATTTTGACTACTCGTGAATGATTGCCGTTATGAATGTTCCTTCAAAAGTCCCAAATTTCCATTGGGCCAGCAAAATTCAAGGTACGCTTCCTCTCCGTGCGGCACCAGCAGCATTGCGCATGACTGCGATGACTGCCTTTCTGAAAGTGTGTTGCAGATCTGAAGGCCCCATCAGCCTTTTCTAGCCGCACAATATAGTTCATATATGTACATATGGTACATATATGCACATATAGTTCATATATGCACATATAGTTCATATATGCACATATGGTACATACATGTACATGGAGGGCATATATGCGGTATGACCCTGCTTTCACTGGTTGGACTCGTTGACCGACTAAGCTTGAAGGGTTCGCAGCTGAGTCGGTTCAGAAAATTTCGAACATTGGAAACGTGCCGCACATATGCATGCGCAGCGGCCTTGAATGTGGGATTTCGGTGGCAAAATAGAGAATGATGAGAAGCATATTTTGCCATGGGTAATTGTTTGCTTGTGGCTCTTGGAAAGGCATTTATTGACTGCTGTTGTCACTTGTGCTTTCCGCATTGTGCAATGCAAGCAGGTTTTGCGAGTTGATGTTTAGCACACAAGGGCTCGATTGTGCTGGAACGCCGCAAGCTAAAGCACGGCTGGCAGTGCCAGCCTGCCAGTCCGTCAGCAATTGCGAATTAATGAGTTTGGATCGAATAATCGTCTGTTTTGCGGCCGGGCAGTTTTGATTCTGCGATTTGCCGGCTGGTTCGAAGGGCGTTTGAGGGAGCCGATTTTGTTTCAGCGAATTTTTGATTGATGCACTGACATGAATAATGGTTCTAATGATGAAAATCGTGATGTAAACCGTCTTTAAGTCCGGAAAAAATCTGGTGTGCTTAAGTTTAGACGTGATGTGCTCGGGGTTCCGCTGGGTGTCCCTATCAGAAAACGCCATTTTTATAAGCACAAAATTTGTGTCGAAATTCAACCGCAGTTGGCATCGCAAATTTGAGAAGGCGTAAAAGGAGGTGTGATGTCATTAATTAATGTAGACATGGCATCGCAGTTGGCAGCGCAAAAATGTCGTTTTCTATTGGTGTGTGGACTGGCTGTGTGGTCTGGTAAGACAAACTGCGATCTCATGCTTTGCTGGGCCATGAGGGGCAGAAAGGGTGGGAAATTGCTGGAGAGGTGGGAAAGGATCTAAGGGAATTTGAAGTTCGACGGACCCTTGAGGCCCCTGGTACCCCTGCTCCCCCTTTTAATGAGTAAATATTTTAAATTATTAAAATTTTATGTAATGATTAAAACTTTCAATGATTAAAAATCATATTTCTACTGGTGTCCGCGATTACTGCGGACGCCGGTAGCAAAGCGAATTTAGGCGATGCCGGCTGGGATGCACCTGACATTAATTGATAGCATCGCAGCTTCTTTTACTCCATGGTAATCATTGTAATGACACCAATTAGTGCAAAATCGCATCGCTCAAATCCTTTGATTACATTTGTCACATAAACATGACAAAACACTGCCCTTGCACTTTATAGGCGATGTTGGCGTAAATCGCATCGCAATAATGGTGTTTTCTGCTAGTGAGAAGAATGGGACGCGAGCGCGGGAGAAAGGTTTGAGCTAGACTCCCATCCAGATCTCGCCGGGCAGCTTGGGGAATTTGGATTGGCGTGCAGAGGTAAACAATCGGCCAAAACTACTCGGTTTCAAACCGTGTGAGAATCGTGCAATACGTGAAAAACGTAAGCACGCTCACTGAATCGTTACTGCACGGTTTGGTTCCAGTTATCTGCGATAATGACACGATAAATGCAGGATTCGACACGATTTCTACGTAATTTTCAGTCGCGCTGCATGGTACACGATATTTGAACAGTGTATTTTGGCCTTTTTTTAAGTCGTTGTGGGCGAGGTGCACGAGCGGCAGCCCGGGGCCGTGTGGTGATGGTATGCGGTCGGTTGCAATTATGTACGGTAACAAAAGACGAATTCGGACCGCCCCTTCAGGCAAAGGCGGCATGAGATCGAGCCTCGTACAACACAAGTACACTATAACTTCTTACAACCCAAGTGCATTACAGCAAAAATATATCACAACTCTCCTACAACATAAGAATACTCCAACTCACCTAAAAATCTCCCGCAACACAAGTTTACTACAACTTCGTATCAGGCCAAGTGGACATCTGTTGGGTGCTGGGTCTCGGAGATTCACTACCCAGTGGACCTATGTCACGTTCACTTGCCCTGCTAGGAAGTTATAGCATGTTTGTATTGTAATTCAGTCCCAGTATTTGTAAGGTTGAATCTTGCATTTTTTAAGTTGCTTCCGTTAACTAAAGCACCTTTAATTAAAGTCAAAGTTCCATGCTTAAGCATGGAAAGCGCTTTCCAATTCCAGCTTTTGAATGCATGCCAAATTTGGGTGTTACACTCCTTCGATAGCTCAAACTCCCAGCCAGGAGCTCAACCTTTGATCTTGTGCACCAGTAGAAAACAGCCTATTTGCGATGCCAGCTGTGTTGCCATTTGACACAAATTAATGCCATCACAGCGCCTTTTATGCCATCGCACTCACTGTGACGGCATCAATTTATGTCAGAATGGCACCACAGCTGGCATCGCAAACATGACGTTTTCCGCCAGTGGTGGCGGGGTGGCGGAGGCAACGCATTTGAGACGACTTCTTGTGACCCACATTCTGAATCGTCTTTGTATCATTTGATATGTCATGATCGCTTGGAAAATAACCATATAGATGAAGAGCGTCCAGGTTGTGCACATTCGTGATGTGGTTATAGCTCAGGATAGTTGCGCCCATATCCCGGGATATGGGCCATACCATATGGTATATGCCATATGCCATACATACCATATGGGCGATACCATATGCTATGTCATATGGTAATACCATATGCACATGGCATTATACTCACCCATATACTTGCCATGTGCCAGGAAATGGGGGCCCATAACATATTTCGATATCCAGAAAAGGATATTACTTTTACCGACGATGTGACTTGATGGAGGTGAGATGGCACAGGTGGATGATTTTATACTGGCGGAGGACCATCGGAAAAGTATCCAATTTCGGGAGACAGTGGCATGGTGCTCATTGCTTTCTAGCCATTTCCTGAAAGGATGTTAAAAGTAGCCTTGGTAAATGCCTTGCCACATCGCCCTCCCTTTCTCAAGGATCGGTCGGCGCTGCTGTTCACCAAATTTCAATGCCGCGTTATAACTGCTGAGCCAGGTCTGGCCGGTAAAATACTACCAAAAGCTATTGCCAGTTGCCGTTACCAGCCATCTTTGCATCCTAGTTTAAAGCAACATGGTTTTCAGGATCATTCATGATATGATTAATCTTTAGTAAAAATTAAAGTACACAAAAACCCAATCTTTCTGCAGATTGATCCTGCGGCGTGGGGAGCGGTCACTGCTTGTTTCAGCTTTCGTTTAGGGCTCTCAATCAACAGCGTGTGGCGTTTCAATGAAGGCAGTTACGCATTTCTGGCATTTAGGCCTTTTCAACCATCGTTTGAATTTCCATCATTAACTTCGGCAGTTTTGAGAGGCGGGGAAGAAGCATACATCAACGGGATGTGCATCATTCCTGACACAAAAAATAGGCAATTGCTTTTGCATTTACACTTGTGTGTAAATATTCGCAAGCCACAGTCCTCTGATGAAAAGAGCCCAAATTATCGTCCATCAAAGTATAATTGGCCATCAAATAAAGGAAATAGAGAAATACTGAACTCGTGAAGGTGTATCTGCCACTGAAAATGCAAAAAAGGAAACGAAATAATGATGCATTGGATAGCAGAAGTGCATACTGCAAAGAGCATACTGATGAAGGATGCAAGTGATTCGACATTTGGGGCGATTTGCTAGGGCTAAAAGATGAGCCCCGTCTTCACACGCCCTGTTCCCTGAGATTCCCGTGTCACTCAGTTTCCTTGGAAATTGGGACCTGCGAATTCAGTACCTCAATCCGCTCTGCGGATTTTGCATCACTGATACAACACTTTGACGAAAGGCCATCAGACCATCTGATGGCGCTTTCCTCGGAATGGCGAACAAGCGAATCGAGACCTGACATTGGTAGAAAATGCCATGTTTGCGATGCCAGCTGCGATGCCATTTTGACTCCAATTAATGCTATCACAGTGATTGCGATGGCATAAAAGAGGCTGTGATGGCATCAATTTCTGTCAAATGGCAATGCAGCTGGCATCGCAAACAGGCTGTTTGCTACTGGTGTGACTGTCGTAGTACATTAAACCCTTCCGCATAGTAATATAACTCTTGGCCCTTTTTGGAGGAGAAAACAGCAAAAGGGACAATGCTCTTTTAGTAAAGCTTTTGTGGAGCAACGTAAAAACATAGGTCTCTAAAAGAACGCGGAGGAAAGAACGTAATGGCAAAACGTTTTGATGCGGAAGGGCTGAATACACCATGTTACGATGGTGAACTCCCAGATCAGTGCATTGCACATTTGAATGCATTCTTGACGTTGGCGAAAAAATTGTCTCTAGTGGCGTTGCTGTTCATCTGGCTGGGCAATTGACTTGGACACCGAGTTTTTGTATTCTCTTGTAGCAATTTACTGCTTTCAACTTATTTTTGCTTGAATCTCCTGGGGACTCTTTGATACACTGAGAGGCGTGTACACATCACAGTGCTACACGATACACACCGCTACACATGTGTAGCGCATGCATATCAGTAGCCCAAAAAGGGACGAAATGACACTTTCCGCGATCACATACATTCAGTTCATCAATGTCCTGCATGTTAAAAACACGAAAATAACCCAAACCTATAAATTTTATAAAATATTAATATGTGTTACTTGGCCCTTTTTCCCTAGTGTCTGCAACAAAGGCATTGTGGATTTTTCTATAAGGGATACAAAGATGAAAATCATCTTTCATGCTCAGCTGGCTGTTTCTCAACCAAAAAAATTTTCATGAACTGGCATTGAGGTGAGGTATCTTTTGCAGCATGGCTGCGTTGGGCACTTCGTGATGCTCATATTCGAGGGATAGTCACTTTTTCAGTGATTTGGCTATTATGGGGTGATGCGATTTTCGCGATGGTGTCATAAATTGGAGCATGATTGGCAGCAACTTTGCGCTTGGCGGGCTGGTGTGGTGAGTAGATTTTGTGAAGAAATTCGCAGTGTAAAGCAATTCTCAAGCCGAGAACAATTGGACTTTTGAGGGAGCCCTGGTTTGTTCTACTAAGAAAAAGCGCTAAATAACACTTGTTCAAAGGTGTACCAATTTTACGAGTTTGGGTTATTTTCGTGTTTTTAGCATACAGAACGCTGTCGAAATGCATTTCATATGTGTTCACAAAAGTGGTATTTGGACCTTTTTTGGTTAGTGTTCTTGTCATCCCATTGATTGGTTATGCCGGATCAGTTCGCTTTGGTTTTGTGCCAGGCCGACTTCATTGGTGGTTCATTGGTGATGATCCGTTTGAGTGCAGCCCACACCAAGGTGCCATTGTTTGGCAATCCCTGGCGGAATCTCAGGCGGTGTTTTAACTCCAAGCTCCCGAGTTTCGTCGCATCCCTGTGAGCTGCAACAACTTGGCGAAGGCTCAGACTCGCTTGTGTTGCCCCAGCACTTCGCTTACAAAATCTGCAATTTTCGGTTTAACTGAAATTTCGGCTTGTAGCCTACCTGGCTCTGATAGTATATATCCTGTTATTTGGTAGGCATTGATGAAACACTGGCGGGCCTTTGCATCAATGGAACTGCACAGACATGAGCTCTAAGGTGTAGCATTGGTCCAAGGGCCTGTCATTCTTTTTGCATCAAAGACTACCAAATTTCTGGATGTATCTCAGGGCTTACAAATGGGATCGTTGATGCAGCATTGCCGCAACACTGCTTGTTTGGGAATGTTGCACCAAAATGCCTTGTTTAAGGGCTGATAAACACCGACGCCACAAAGCCATTGTTTCAAGTGCATTTTACCGTTGTCGGTGATTGTTGTTTCAATGTGCCCTTTGCATCAACCCCATCGATGCTGCATCAATACTTACAGAATTCCATATGTCTGCAATCAGGCTTGGTTTTTGCATTTGCATTTTTACGCGTAATAACGTAAATTTTGCAAAAGCACCAATTCTTGAGGTTGTTTTATTGTTTCAATGACTCCCAAGTCAAGGACCACCCATGGGATACCCATGTTACACGATGAAAGTCGCGTATGATGATCAGTCATACAATGTTGCATATAATAATCAGTCATACAATGTTACGCATAATAACTAGTCATATAATGTCAGTCCTCCGCCATCTCCAGCACCTGCAATTGCAAAACAATGTCCACTTTGCCGTTGGCAAGGGCGACGAAGGCGTAGAACAAAAGCTCATTTTCTGCCCCTTTCAGGGCATATGGCTGCCACTCGCCGGACTCCCTAAGTCTGTATGTACTATCCTTATGTACAGGGTTGCAATTACGTTGCATTTATATATTTTAACGCATTTTTACCCTTAAAAACGTAAAAACTATTTTTAAGCTTAAAAAGTCAAAACTACTTTACGCGTAAAGACAGTTTTTACGGTGTAAAAAAACAAGCCAGCATGCAAAAATCAGAGTAAGACAAAAAAATGGTCGAATTGCAATTCTCCAATATATTGAAGATTTGTAGCTTGACCATTGTTTTGTCGAATATAGTCCCTCTTGCTCAGTTTTGCCAAACACGGCCACGGTAGCACTAACACTTATACTTGTTCATGTATGTTTACCCTAGACACCAGCAGACAGATGCATAAACACATCCACAACTACTGCCGCTGGTAGCCACATGGCCACATGTGTGTGCATGTACCATACGTGTAAGTGGCTGACAAGCTCCCGGCCATGGGCGGCTTTTGCATTTGCTTTTGTTCTCATCGTTGCCTCAAGATACACGCATTACTTCCTGCACAAGAGAAAAGAGGGGGGAGTGGGGGGAAGGGGAGCCAAAACTTCACAGCCTCTGATTCGAATCAGCGATGAATCGAATCAATGAATCGAATCGGCGAATCGAATGGATGTGTAGATTCGAATCAGAATTCCGGTAAAGTAGCCGTGGAGGCACTCCTTGCTGCCATTTGTGAGGAGGCCGCAATAGCAACAGGTGGCCAGGCGGCATTGACAAAATTAAGTTGCAAAATGAGCAAATGAAAAATGTTCCATCCTTAGTTCAAATAGTGGTGCCACCGAATACATTCGCCATTGAATAATTGCAGCTGAGCCGTGGCCACAACCATGCTTAATATGTTACTTCCTCCGCCCCATATTAAATGTCCTCTATTTGAAGTACAAAATTCATTACAAGCAAAGCTTCAAAGATACAAAACAAGGTCAGAATCAGAAAGATTGGGTCCCAACACCCCCAACTACCAACTTTTGAGGGAAGAAAGACAGTCCCATTCCTTGAAGCGCACCCTCGAAACCGCCCTTGGATTTGGAAAAAAAATGGTGCGTCGATTCCGGGTCTGCAGGATATCCGCACGGTTCTAGGTCACTCCCGTCCCGGACAACCAAGGAGATGGCTTCGCCCCTGTCGTGGTGAAGGGCGACACCCCTTGTGTGGAATAGCGTTGGTCTAACAAGTCCAACGGTATTTGGATCGTTGTTGCCGAAGGCCATCGTCACAATGTTGAAGATGTCAGAATTCGCTGCGACACTAGATCCGAGATGCAAGGACCTGCCACCAACTGAACAAGCCAAGATCCGGGGCGCTCAAACCTGGGCCCTGTGCGCTCTATCACTCCAAAGTATCTGTGAGGCTCTGCATAGGCATCTTGCCTCAATTGATCTTTGAATCGAGGCCTTCCCGGGCAGCTTGGCCCATGATCCATGAGGTGCCACCAACAACCACCTCTTTTGTGCGGTCCACAATCCATCACCACCTAGCTAGTTTCTATTTGTGGAAAAGACATGGCATCAGCCATCTAGCCATTTGCCTTGTGCCCAGTCGTTTCAAATTCCACAACAAACCCAATTTCGCCAATCTTGCATTGACAGCAATTCCCACAATCGGCCGTTGTTGAATGCGGTGCCGGGCTTCACCTTCTCTGTCGCCTTGTTAGGGGATTTCAGAGTCACCCTCTGTTGTCTTGATGGCACCAATAGAGGACGAAAAGTTTTGGCCCCAAAAATTTGGGGCCGGAAGTTAGCTCTGGTCCACCAGCCCAGCACTGAATTTCAGCTCTAAGCTACGGTGAGGTACATGATCAGGGCCTTCAGAATACGATTCCTATCGCTGCACTTCCTCACAAGCACCACGACGACCTTCTATCTCAGTGGCATGGATAGTTTTACACGGGCGGCCCTGTTTCGCCGCCGCGAATGTGTGCTCCTCGAAACAGGGGAAACAGCCATTTTCGCAAAATCGTTGAAAAACCGATGGGATTCTGGTAAGAGGACCCTTGCTACAAAGTACTACCAAATCATCAATACTTGACCGATTGTGATACGGTTGCTTTTGTAGATGAATTAGATGTATTTGACTACCCTAAATGGGTCTGAGTTGGGTAAACTAGCCCTGTGGTGGTTACAAAGGACATGGGACAATGAACGGAGCAATTAAAGACAATCTTGTATAATGTACAAATGTAGTAACCGCCCGGGGATTCCGACTCCCCGTTTCATCCGACCTATGCGCCCGCGGGAGCAACGAAGCTCCTGCATCATTGGTTTTAGAGCGCGGAGCGTTCGAGCAGTGAGAACACACCGGCCGACGGCCGGAATGGCGAGTGGGGATCCTCGCCAGGAGTCTGGGAATCCGGGGGACGAATCGGCCGGGCAATTGGTGCCCTATCGAGGAGGGCCGACCCCCATGGAGCTGAATGGAAACGGTGGAGGAGTGACGGCTTTGCAGCACGGCGAGGAAGACGATCGACCGGAGCAGCTATTGCTGCGGCACATGGGGGCTGTCGCCGCCGCAGCTGCGCGTCGAGCGACCCTATTCGCGGTCGCGGAATGGAGCAATTCGGCCGAGCAGCAGCAGAATGCCGCCCTCCGCGGCATGGGCGAGTCGCTCGGGCAGCAGCTCGAGCAGGCGTTGAATCAATCAGCGGCGCAGCAGCTGTAGCAAGGCCGCGAGCTGCAGGCATTGCAGGAAGGGATGCATGGCAGAATGGCGTCCCACGAGGGAGCCATTTCGGTGATCGGCGCCGGGCTGGAAGGTGTGAGGCAAAGAGCTGAAATGCAAGCGAGTGAGCTCGGCAGAATGGAGACCGCCGTGCAAGGAGAGTTGCGCAAGGCTCAAGACTGGATCGGCGAAGAATTGGACCATAAAATGGAGCAGATGGGGAAGAGGCTTGCGGAAACGGAGAAGCATTTTACGGCAACCAACCAGAAGTTGGCGGATGAGGTGCAGCTGGCGGGCGCGATCGACGGCGGACGGTTCGCACGGACTCAGGAGGATGTTTCAGAGGTACGCAAACGGCTGGTGGCATTGGAATCGGAGAAAGGAGGCCACGATGCGCGGTTGGAGGCGCTGGCCAATGCTACAGGAAAGGCCTCCAAGGAGGCTTCGATTGCCAATGAGAGCTTGCGCCAAGTGGCGCGAGTGTTGGGCGACCTCGGCGCCGCCGTTCAAGCACAGCAAAACGCGCAGGAGACGGTTTCCGAACGAGTGGAAAGCATGGCTGCGAACCATGCTCGAGAAACGGCCTCCATGGCCGGCGAGCTCGGTGGCATCAAGCGCGCCATCGAGGCGCTGGACCGCAGGATGTGCGAGGCAACGTCCAGCATCGTCGTTCGGCTGGCTATGCCGCCCTCGACCGTTCGGAGTCGGTCGCCGTTGCCGGTGGCCTCGGGCGCGGAGGATGCAGGTGCCTCAGAGGGAGATGCCGCCCCCGTAGGGCCTGTTCGCAAAAAGGTTATGCTTTACGAGGGGTTACGCACCCCTGGCGTAACGGGGAGCTGCGAGACGGCACAAGGTGTGAGTTTTGGAGTTCCTACGCTGCCCGTCGGTGCTATGTCGTGGAGTGAGAATCTTGTGAACTGGAAGGTGAATCAGAATGTGGACTGGGATGCATTTTAGAACAAGCAAATTCCCAGTAGCGTGTACTTAGGGACAATGGTGCAAACTGTCCCAAGTACTACGGTGCAAACCACTACGGCACCGCCAGAGAACTTGGAAATTGCGAGTGGAATTGCAGCACCATTGTTGCCTCCTGGTATCAGTCAGACAGCAGGCACTTCAGTACAGCCTGGTCAATCTTCCCGTGGTCAATCAGCTGGTCCGACTGGAGTACCGTCACGAGTGAGTGGAGCTGGAGTAGCTAGATTTGGATTCCCTACACAGTCGGCTCGCCAACCTCCTTTCTGGGGGGTAGGCGTGCCAGAGGATCCCTATAGCGGGTTGGGATCATATGGATCCCTGGGTGGTGGAGCTGGAGGATCAGGTGGTAACGAACCGCCAAGGAGACCACCCAAAAGGTCACCCTCTGGTGGCCCGCCTGGTGGCCCGCCTGGTGGCCCACCTGGAGATGGCGATGATGACAGAGACGATGATTCTATGGGCGAGAGAGAGTCACCACATGGAGGTGGGTTGCCAGATGTTGGACACAGAGCTGCCGCTATCCCTGTCGATACTGGATTCGGGAGATTGAGGATTCCGATGCCAGACAGATTTTCTGGCCACCATCAGGATGTGAGCTGCACAGAATGGGTGTTGGCCATGTGCAGATGGCTGCGTGGCAATGCAGTGGACGAGTCACGCTGGCTGTCAGTGATGTCAGCAAACTTGTCTGGAGCTGCCATATCGTGGATGAACCTGGTAGAGTTGCAGGTCTATCAGGGGACACGAGCGCCATTTGCTGATTGGCGCGAGTTTACTGAGGCGCTGCGTGGCACTTTTGAGTCAGCCACGCTGGGAGAGCAGGCTAGGCGCAGACTCCACACTCTGCGTCAGTACAAGTCTGTAGAAGACTATGTCAGGGAGTTCCAGAAATGGAGCTTCAGATTACCAGACATGTCCAGAGCTGAGCGTTACTATCAGTTCATCGAGGGCCTCAAGGAGCCCATGAGATCTACAGTGGCGTCTTGGGTGCTTGAGGACCCTGATCAGGCCATCGCGACCGCTTTGTGTCTTTCTAGCCCTCAGCGTGGGGGCTGGGAGCAGTCTCAGGGGCAGAGCCAGGGCAGAGGTCAGGGCCGATAGTCTGGTGGACGTGGACGAGGCAGAGGACATGGCCAGCAGCAGCAGCAGCATCAGGTTCAGGCAGTCAGGCAGTCTCAGCAGCAACAGCAGCATCAGTCTCAGTCTCAGTCAGATTCAGTTGCAGCAGTTCAGCAGGGTGGCAGAGGCAGAGGCAGGGGTCGTGGACAGCAGAGTGGTGGTGGCGGCCGTGGTGATGGCGGTCGTGGGCGTGGTGTGTGTCGGCTCTGCAAGAGTCCGGGGCACTACGCCAGTGTTTGCCCGCAGCTGGAGGAGGCTGCTAAGCAGTTAAACTAGCCGCGGGGCAGCATGCACCGCCCACGCTACCCCGGAGAGAGCAGGGTGATCCGGCCAGGAGAGCAAGTCGCCGGACGCTGGAGATTTCTGGGCGGAAGTTTGTGAAGGTGAGCCATCCTTGGTGGAATTCTGTGTTGGTGGGGCCATGTGTTGCTGTTGTGGCCTCAGAGGAGTCTCATCTGTCTGGGCGCACTGGCCCAACTGCAGTAGATGGTCAGAGTGTTGTTTCTAGTGGTGACCATGATGTAGATGCCGGAAAGGAGAATGATGTGAGCACTGACTTTTTCCCCGCAGTCAGTGATAGCTGTGTGGCTGGGGTCACAGCTAAGGTTGATAGTACTGAGCAACCTGTTCTTACTGGTAGCCAGAATTTCTGTGATGAGAGGCTGACCAGTTCTGATGCACCCAAAGCTGGTGGTGGTGATGTAGAGGGAGAAATGGTGGGATTGCGCACCCCACTTGTCTGTCCTCTAGCCAGTGTTGGGTTCATGGGATACGAACTTTTAGGCAGTATAAACCGGCACGCAGTTGTGGCTTATGTCGATAGTGGGAGCACTGCGAATTATATTTCTGAGGCAGTTGCTCGACAGATTGGTCTTTCACCGGATGGGAAATCGGTGAAACTGCAGATGGCTGACACGACCACGCGTGAAACATTGGGTCGTGTGTTTGGAGTGAAATTTCGCTGCGGTCAGTTCATGAGCACTTTTGATGCAGATATCTTCCCAGGATTGGCTCATGATGTACTCCTTGGTTTGCCTTGGTTGATTAAGGAGAACCCCTATATTGATTTCCGGTCAGGCAGAATTCAGGTCTTACAGGGATAGGATTATGTGGCACTACCAACGGCCAGTTGTCCAAACCAGCAGAAGACATCATCAGAGGACAACCCATTCAGTGGCCAGAAGAACATGCTGATGGTGGTGATCAAGCCAGTCGATGATGACAGCATCCCTGTAGAGACGATCCCAGAAGATCAGGAGGGATCAGATGTGAGCAAGTTGAACCGTCCTGAACTACCGGAGCAGATCATTGCAGCACTTGACGAGTACAGTGAGGTCTTCGCTAAGGATCTACCAGCAGGTGTTCCGCCAGTGCGGAAAGGCCACCAGTTTCATATCGAGTTAGAAGACGGAGCTCAGCCAGTCAGCCGCCCACTCTACAAGCTCAGTCCTTTGGAGCTAGAGGAGGTGAAGCGTCAGCTGGACTACTTGTTGAAGCAAGGATATGCACGTCCATCAGAGTCACCTTGGGGAGCACCCATCATCTTTGCCCCCAAGAAAGATGGAGGATTGAGGATGTGCCTAGACTACAGGTGGCTCAACAAAGTCACCAAGAAGAACAAGTACCCATTGCCACTTCCAGAGGAGCTCATGGATAGGCTGGCTGGAGCAAAGGTATTTTCGAAATTGGACCTGCGTAGTGGATACTGGCAGATGCCTATCAGGGAATAGGATGTGGAGAAGACTGCCTTTAAGTGTCGATATGGGCAGTTCAAATTTCTTGTTTGTCCATTCGGAGTGACCAAAGCACCTCCACAATTTCAGGCGATGGTCAATGATATTTTCTGTGATATGATGGACAAATTTCTGATCGTGTTCCTTGATGAACTCGTAATTTACTCGCGGACTATGGAAGAACATCAGCAGCACTTGAGAATGGTTTTGGCTCGTCTGAAGGAGCACAAGCTGTTTGCCAAAGCGAGTAAAACACAGATCGCTGTGAGCAGTACTGATTTCGTTGGTCATTGGATTTTTGGAGATGGTGTTTCACCTATGCCAGTCAAGATTCGTGCCATTCAGCAGTGGAAGAAGCTGGAGACTGTTACAGATGTGCGCAGCTTCTTGGGTATGGTCAGCTTCTATCGACGCTACATACGCCGATTTGCAGAGATAGCTGGACCATTGCACGACTTGACCAGGAAGAATATTATTTGGCATTGGGGACCCAGACAGGAGCAGGCATTTGAAGATCTGAAGCGAGCATTGACTACTACTCCAGTTTTGATTCTTCCTGATCCCAGTCTTCCTTACTTGGTGGTGACCGACGGGAGCGATGTGGCGATTGGAGCTGTGATTATGCAGGACCAGGGCAAAGGCAACCAGCCTATAGCCTTTCTTTCATGCAGATTGCGTCCTGCAGAGACCAGGTACTCTCCATACGACAAAGAGATGCTGGGGATTTCATACGCCCTCAGACAATGGAGACATTACCTAGAAGGATGTGTTGGAGGTGTTATTGTGATGACAGATTAGCAGCCAGCTACTACCTTCATGGAGCAAAAGACTGTCTCGCACTCAGGCGCGCTGGCTGAAGAGTGGATACTTCGAGAGCATCATGCCAGTGATGAAGTATATACCAGGCAAGGCCAATGTTGTGGCAGATGCACTCTCCCACAGTTTCACAGTTCAGACTCATTCTGATTCAGTTGCCAGAATTCAGTCTGCAACAGTACCTTGTGTTGAAGATTCAGAACGAGAGGCATGGTTGCATTCACTGAACATAGATGCAGGTACTCGTGATGTGTTGGTGAAGCTCAACATGGGACAGGTTGTGAGGGGTTACTCAGTAGATCAACATGGGATTTTATACTACCAGGCAGCAGGGAACGAGCGCAAGATTGTGGTTCCCACCAGTCAACAGCAGCATATTCTTGAGGAGCACCATGATGTACCTACAGCCGGACACTTGGGTGTTGAGAGGACTGTGGAGATGTTGCAACGAGTTTACTGGTGGAAGGGGATTCGTCAGTCAGTGAGGGACTACATCAGAACCTGCCCGAAGTTCCAGATGTTCAAGTCAGAGAATCAAGCACCAAAAGGACTTCGGCAGGCGATTCCAGTTCCAACAGCTAAGTGGGAACAGATTACCACTGATCTTGTGACTGATTTACCTGAATCACATGGACATACAGCTATTGCAGTATTTGTGGATCGACTCACCAAGTTTGTCATCTTTGTTCCTTGCCGGAAAGAGTTGAATGTAGTGGGGTACGCGAGGCTGTTTTTCGATAATGTCTTCAAGATTTCTGGTCTACCTCACGCTATCATCAGTGATAGGGACCCCAGATTTTTGAGTAAGTTCTGGCAGGAGCTTTTCAGACTTCTTGGCACCAAATTGCGCATGTCCACCGCGTACCATCCGGAGACAGATGGTCAGTCCGAGGTCTCCATACGCACGCTGGAGAATTTTTTGAGGCCATACGTTGAAGAGCATCCAGAGGAGTGGAGCACATACCTTCCTTTGGCAGAATTTGCAGTGAGGAATGCTATCAACGTAGCGACCGGATACAGCCCGTTTTATTTGATGTATGGGCAGCATGTACAGGCTCCAGTGGGACTCATGGCTGAGAAGATAGTTGACACCAGGGTAGAGTCAGTGGATGCTATGGTCAGTCGGATGCAGAAGGTGGTGTCCAGTGCCATGAAGCATTATGAGCGGGCACAGGAGAGGATGGTTACAACTGCCAACAAGCGTCGTCGTGATGTGCAGTTTCAGCCTGGAGATGAAGTTGTGGTGAGAACAACATTTTTGCCCTCCACAGCTTTCAAGCATATTCCAGTGAAGATCAGGCGTCATTACATTGGACCTTTTCAGGTGGTGAAGGCAGTTTCCCCAGTTGCATACACTCTCCAGCTACCATCCAATTGGCGCATTCATCCGACCTTCCACGTCGAGAAGCTAAAGAAGTATGAGCATAGTGAGACGTTTCAGCACACCGTCAGTTCGCCTCCGGAGTCACTAGAGGTCGAGGGCGAGCAAGAGTTTGAGGTTGAGGCGATCATCAGACATCGTGGCAGCGCTTCCAGAAGACAGTACTTGGTAGCCTGGAAAGGCTATGAGCTTCATGAAGCAACCTGGGAGCCAGAGGCCAACCTCACGCATTGTTCGGACCTCGTTGCAGAATACCTCCTCAGGCTACAACGACAAGAGGCAATCAAGAAGACCAGACAGAGTCGCCGAAAGAAGTGATGGACTGCGTGGACATATGGATAGCAGGGGTTCATTATAAGTTGGATCGTGGTATGGGACACGGTTAGTCTGACTTATTGTGGATTTCTATTGGGTACGCCGTATCTTCTTTCTTGTTGGTTTTCTGGGTCGTTGGTCTTGTGGCCGAGGACGGCCACACTTGGTGGGGGGGGGAGAATTGATACGGACGCTTTTGTAGATGAATTAGATGTATTTGACTACCCTAAATGGGTCTGAGTTGGGTAAACTAGCCCTGTGGTGGTTACAAAGGACATGGGACAATGAACGGAGCAATTAAAGACAATCTTGTATAATGTACAAATGTAGTAACCGCCCGGGGATTCCGACTCCCCGTTTCATCCGACCTGTGCGTCCGCGGGAGCAACGAAGCTCCTGCATCAGATTGACTTCAAATTTTGACCGCATACTCCTAAAAGATAGATAGAACTTTAGGCAAAATTCTATTGAAACAACTACAATATATGATAGATAAATGATGCGCCCAATTCGCAGAGGACATTTAATATGGGACGGAGGAAGTATTTGCTGCTTCAAGAGCAATTTCACTCCTCAAAGTGTTGAGATTGCCCTATCAGGAGGGCAGCAAATTTCTGCAATCAACTGTAGTCTGGTGGCATTCGACGGTATTTAACTAATGGCAATTTTCGCGTTTACAGGCTTCTGGGTCGTGTTCTGGGGTGGCCGCCATGACGCCTCATGGGAACGAGTGCAGAGTTGATAAAGATGGCCAGGAACCTGGATGAGCGAGCATGGAGCGAACCAATGCAGGTGACACAACACAATGTGGTTGTGTGTTGAAGGCACAACAATTATGATGATTACCATGAGATTGTGACTAGGCTTGGTATTTACGTTTATGTTTTTGCGCAAAAACGTAAACTTGTGGAAGGGCCATTTTTTTGCGGTGGTATTCACGTTTTCACGGCTCACTGTGACACCTAGGTTACATGATGAAAGTCACGTACAACGATCAGCCTTCTGCCACCTTGACACGTTCACCGCACTGCCAGTATCTTCCATATAACTACCACTCCACCCTATAATACCCATTACCATACCACGGTAACACCCACGGTTTGTCGATCGGGGTGCTACACTTGGTGCATTAGTCGCTGCGTTGCAAAACCCGTGCATTGCCAGGTGCATTACCAAACCGCTGCATTACCTGATGCAGCACCCACAAAGGCGATAACCACTTAATGTACACAAAAACTGGGTCCTGACGCCCCCACACCCATGCTCCAACTAGCACACCTTCCGTCATCTCATAAGGCTAGTCCCCTAGCACGCACTACATAAGGTTCGTTTTGTCCTCCAATAATTGGAGATGCCTCCGGCAGCTTGGCCCGTACTCCGATAATTGGCCGCGTCTCCGGCATGTCTGCATTTCATCCTGCAGAGCCTCAATATGGCCACATCCTCCAGGCTTCGAGTGGGTGACACGTCATCCTAGCCTCCGGCACACTGTTGCATGGCGCCATACGTTATTGAGGCCACCAGCACGCTTCCGAAAATAACCATACGTCATCAAGGCCATTATCATGCTTCCAAATGGGCAAACTACATATTGGCAAGATGCAGGCGCAATGCGGGTTGCATCCTACACAGTCACGCCATCTTCGCCCCAACTACTAAGCACTCACGCAACTATAATAGGGATATAAAATACACATTGCTTGGGCAACCATGCTCGCTCGAATGGTGCGCATGCACATACACTTTTGTTGCAATTCATCTGCAAATTGCAGGAGACTTGCAAACCTGGCATGCCTCGCATGCTATTCCCAAGGCCACCCACCCACAACCACTTTTTTCTAAATGAGAGTGCTACGCTTTTGTCCTTGGAAGTTGCTGCCCCTATCTCTACTGATGTTGGTTTTGGGAAACCTCGCATCCCCATGCTAGAGCGATTCTTAGGACATCATCAGGATGTCAGCTGCACAAAGTGGGTACTGGCTAATAGAGGTGGCCACTCAAGGGTGCCATCCGGTCCGTTAAATCCGGTTCGTTAATTTTTATCAGCTGTCCGTTAAATTTTGTTAAAGGAAAAGGGAGAAAAATTCAGAAAAAACGAAAAAAATCCAAAAAAATCGAAAAAAAAACCCAAAAAATCACAACAACTGCGGCTAGTTGAAAATCTAGTATGCATAGGTTGAAATCAAATACAAACATACTCTCTAATAGCGAATTCGATAAACTATAAGTATGAAAAAACCCCAAAAATCCCCCAAAAATCCAAAAATCCGCTAATTTTTGGTTAATTTTTATATTTTTTCGTTATTTTCCGTTAATTAACGGAAAATTAACGGAAATTAACCTTTGTCCGCTATTAACGGATCCGGGTGGCCATTTCTACTGGCTATGTGTAGATGGCTCTGCAGAAATATGGTGGATGAGGCAAGATGGCTGGCAATTATGTCCGCAAATTTGTCTGGCTTGGCAATCTCTTGGATGAACTTGGTGGAATTGCAAGTCCACCAGGGAATTCGCGCACCATTTGCTGATTGGTGCGAATTTACAGCTGAGCTGTGGAACACTTTTGAGTCAGCTACACAACAAGCTTTCGTGCAAAATGTCGGTAAGGGGGCCATAAAAAACAACAAAACGTGCATTTTGCGCACTAGCAAAATGCAAGAAAAATGCCATAACAACAGGGATGCACACAAACGTGCCATTTTTCGGGGCAGCACACGCGGGAGGAAACCACAATGTTGCGCACAAAAAGAATTAGTTTGAAGCCGGTCGGGGACGCCTGCAACCAACCACACTCAATGCATGCAACCCACAGGCTGTGGGTCCAGCATAGCTTTGCACTAACAATTACAATTGGCGATGCACACTATGGAAATTACAAGCCGCTAGTTATAGAAATGGCCCCTCCCTTGTCTAGCACATTTCATCCCAACGCTCCAGCTCCGCCTGGAGACGCCGTTTGTACTGGGGGTGGATGCACCCCCTCCCAACCCCATTGGCCTCCAACCAAACATCGCAAATGACGTTGTTGGAGGACACCTCCCCCTGTATTTGCCGCCCTTCCACCCAGCGCCCATTCAGCTGGGCATCGTCCGCGGCGTCAAAAAGGAGGGTCCCCAAGTTGTAGGGGGGTCGGGGCTGGACCTCGCTCTCGTAGTACGCGACTGTGAATACTTTCTTCACCGCTGAATCACACCCCTCCGCGGCCCTGGCCCCCTTGACAAGGGCAATGTCGAAGCGCCGGCCCCATTCCTTGGCATCGGCGTCGGACATGGCGATGGCCACCTGGTGGCCGGTTGCTATGTCTCGCGCGGCGTTAAAGGGGACATACTCTCTGTCGTTTGGGAGAGCGGAGAGGTGTCCAAATAGCAGGGGGCGCTCCCCGGGCACCGGGCCAATGTCCCTGCGGGCGACACCGCCAGTGTGATGGTGAGGCAACCACGGGGAGGGGGGGGGGGCAAGCAAGTGGAATCACCGCGGGCGGACGGGATGTTGCACACGGCGGCGCGCGTACCTTGCGACGGGTGGAGCGGGGGCGTTGGAGGCGCTGCTGGGCGCAGTGGAGGGGGTGGCCAGCACGGCGGGTGACAAGCTGTCCAGCCGAAGTGCGGCCCCCTCGTCGATGGCGAACGTGGGTCTGCCACTCCCGTCGAGAGGGAATGTGCGCTCGTGGGAGGCAATGAAGCCCTCCCACCATCGCACGGCTCTGGCCATCCGGTGGAGCTTGCGCCGTTTGATGTCCTCCGCGGTGGCGGGGTCCCCACACACGTCAAGTTGGCGCCTCCACCTGCCAATCTTCCCGATGACCCTCTTCTTGACGTCCTCGAAGTCCTGAAGTGCTGCCCTTGGCTCCCAGCGGAGGTCGGCAAACCTCGGGGCGGGTTTCCCCGGGACGAACACCGGCCATCCCCGGCCGTCGGGCGTGCCCACCCACGGGCTGTCCTCCCTGTCGTGTTCGCGGGCGAACACGACGGGCTCCCCCCCCTCCAGGACGAACTTAAAGGAGTGGAAGCACCTGCCTAAAGGATCGCACACAGCAATGAAGCACTGTGGAGCCGGGGAGGCGTCATTGCGGTGAGCGCCGTCCGCCGGCGGACCAGGCGGCAGGCGGCACACCGGCATATACCTTGGGGTGTACCCCTAAAACGCTGTCAGAAACGGCGCGGGTTTGCGCGCGTCGTGCGCGCGAACCTTAGTTGCCTACCAGCAAACTTGGGAAGGCAGCGGACACAAACCACACCCTTGACTAGGAGAAGGGAGGGACCGTGTGGAGGACACGTCCAAGGGTAGGCGCACAGGTCCTCCCTAGCAGGCAAGTCGCTCATTGCCCTCGAGTAGTGGCGAGGAGGACACGGCGACAGGGTGAAGCCGCTGCTTGCAATCAAGGCTGTGGGTGGCAAGCCGGGAAGAAAGTGACGCCGCACGAGCTGGATCGGGGCTGTGGAAGGAAGCGAGGCGCACGTCGAGGCAGCAACTCCGCATTCGCGCACGCGGCGCGCGCAGGCGCATGCCAGTCCCGCACGCAACAAGAGCGGACAGCAGAGGTCGCCCGAGCCGGCCACTGCGAGCGCACCTTTTGTTGTCCCGTCCCGTTCCGAGGCCTCTGAAGGTGTGCATACGGATGCCCGCATCCCCGTCCTCGCCGTCCTCCTCCTCCTCCTCGACGCCCCGCCGGCGGTCGCGCTTGTACCTCAAGAGGCGCCGGAAGTCGGCAACGCGGTCCACCCGCGTGTTCACCTTCCGCGAGCTCCCCACACTCGCGTGCTCCCCCCACGCCCGGTGCGCCACGCCCATCAGATCCTCCAAGCAGAGCGCCCCCTCGCGGTTGATGGCGGAGGCAACGAGGCTGAACGTGGCGTCTATCTCCTGGTGCGTGTGGCCCACCGGCAAAAAAAAGACGCGCACCTCCCTGAACACCCGCTCCCCCACCAGCATGGCGCAGAACCCGAGGAGGTAGTGGTTCTTGTTGTCCTTTGCCGTGTTGTCCATCTGGACGTGCAGCACGGGGGGCAGGCCGGGGCGGGGGGGGAGGAGCCCGGGCGCGGCTGCGTCGCAGCGGGTGACGTCCCTGATCATCTTGCAGAGGCAGGTGAGCGTGAGGTTGCTGGACGCCGCCCATTCTGGGAACGACCAGAACCCCCACCACCCGTGGCCGTAGGCAATCCCGCCCAGCAGCTTGGTGGTCAGGGGCAGCCCCACCTCGTCCGCTTTGCTCTTGGCCATTTCGCGCGGGATCGCCGTTTTGGCCTGGTCCATGCCGTCTACATTCAGGTACAGGACCTCCTCGGGGTGGTCGAGGGCGTAACGCCTCCTTTCCTCCATTGCCCTCCTCGCTGCGGCAACGTACGCCTCGTGCTTGTGGAGTATTCGCAGGGCGGCGTCCCTGGCCGGCCCCGTGGCGAGGTTGGTGGTCTCCCTCAGCCTCACGCACGTGTCGCACTTGGCGAAGGGCTGGTGCCGGTACGTGCGCACCTGGGGACGGCAACCACAGAAAAATCGGGCTCAGGGCTCGTCGTCAGCACACTGGCACAGACGCTCCCAGCCAAATGTGCCTGGAGTGTCTGGAAGACGAGGAAGAGGGCCTGGGGCCGCGGGCCGCCGCTTACCTGGAAGTGGCGCTGAAGCCACGTCCTGCGGAAGGTGGTGTAGGAGACGGGCTGCTGGGGGGGCTGGCGGGCGGCTGTCGCGCGGCGGTAGTACTCGTAGACGGACTGCAGGGTGGAGAACAGCCCCGCCGGCAGGCACTCCTTGGCCTTGACCTCCCCGGTGCGCCGGTCCCTGACCGTGCGGTCGGGGAAGGGCTGGGCGAGGCGGCCGACGAGGTCCTTCAGCCAGTCGGCGCAGTCGTACCTCCCCTTCCCGTGGCGGTGGGTCCTCCAGTTTCCGTGGTGGCGCACCTTCGGCACAACCCCGCTCCGACCCCGCCCCTGCGCGGTCTTCCGGTACACAGTGTCGGCGCAGACGCCGTGCCACAAGGCGAACGCCTTGATGCACACAACCTTGCCCCTAACCCTCCACTCGTACCGCTGGCGACGGGGCACGGCGGGGATGCCGTCTCCACCTGGCCCCACTGCGGAGGCGTCTCCCACCCGGCAGCGCGAGATGTCCGCCCGGAGGTTGGCGTCCGCCTCGTCGAACCGACGAATCGCCCGCACGACCTTCCTGGCCACCAGCTCGTCGGCCGTGAAGAGTTGGTGGCAATGGCGGTGGCAGCACTGCATGGGGACGCCCGAGGCAAGGGCGTCGGTGATGGCCCTCTCCATTTTCTCGAGCCTTCTCCTCTTCGCCGGCTTGGGCGAGTCTTTGGCGAGGTCGCGCCTGCCCCCCTGGCCATCCCCGCAGGTCGACCTTCGCTTCCTGGGGGACGTCATCTCCTCGAAGCGGTCGTGCATCATCTCGACGGTCTCCTCTCGCACGCGGCTGGACGAGGCGCCGGACGCTGGCGTGGCGAGGTGCGAGAGGTACGAAGCCGGGATGTCGCGCGATGCGGAACTGCTGCCACTTCGCGGCGTGGCGCTGCTTGAAATGGACGAGGTCGCTAACTCCATCACGCACGCGGGTCCTGGACGATGGACAAAGAGCGCGGTGTCACTAATTGAACCCGGCGAGGTTGTCGGGGATCCGGTCAGTGGAGAAGGTGTGCCGCTCGCGAACTCGGGGGAAGCGCGGGCCCCCTGGGCAATCGTCAGCTGGAGAAGGGAACAGCGCCGCGCCGACGCCCTTAAAGGTTTGCGCGCGCCGCGCGCGCAAACACCGATCAGCAACACGCAGACTTTGATCTTGAAGTGGACCGCACGAAAACAGTTTGCACGAACCATTGTGCCTGCCCGACGACATTGTCGCATCAGGCGAAGGGTCTTCTGGAGCTGCGTTTGCGCGCGTCGCGCGCGCAAACTGCAAGGCCCCCGACCTTGCAGGTGGACCGCAACGCAGGTCCGTTCCGCGCCACTGCCGTCCGTTCACAACCATGTTCGGACTGGCGGCGGTCTGCGAGCGCTGTCGGCCGTGCGTTTCGCGCCGACGGCATCCGTGCTCGACTGGCATGGGGAGGAGACTCTTGCGCGCGTGGCGCGCGCGAAGGGGGGCTCGCTCCGCGTCGCGGGCGTCCATGCACGTCGGCGCGGGCTCGTGCCCCACGCACTGCAAGGGGAGGCAGATCCGGCGTCACATGTGGTGGGCTGCACGCGCGCGCCGCCCGCGCAAAGACACCACTGGACGAAGGGTCCACATGTGGCGGACCGCCGGGGGGCCGCGCTCCGCGCTGCGGGCGTCCACGAACACTGACGCGTGCTCTTGCCGGGCGTAATGGGGGCAGCAGATCCGCCGCCACATGTGGGGGCCTCTTTGCGCACGCCGCCCGCGCGAAACACCACTGGACGGGGACGGGGCCACATGTGGACGGCCTGCCGGAGCCTCCCAGGCAGGGCCCCCGAAGCTTCCCGGTGGCGCAGCCAGCCATCATAGCTGCCGACGGTGGCTGGGTGCCAGATCTGGCGTGGGAAGAACGAAAACCAACCGCCACCGGCGACGACGGCGCCCGATGGACGCGAGCGGGGCGCCAGGGGCACGGCGGCGTGCGCATGGCGGCGGGGCGCACCTGGATGGCGGTGTCGATGCGGTCCCAGCGGCGCGGCGTGCTCCTCCATGCGCGGTGGGGGAGCGGCGGCACGGCGACAAATGACCACACGACAACGAATGCCGCGTATGAGGCTGTGGGAGAATCTGCCGAATCGGAATATTCGCCACGTCAGGATTCGGGCGCGTGGCCCCCATGCGCCTGGGTCCGCGTCAACCACGGGATTGAGTGATGGGCGTGTGCCCGGCATGTGCCCGAATCCTGACGTGGCGAATATTCCGATTCGGCAGATCTAGAGATGCGGAAACTGGGCGATCTTGTCCACGGGGCCGCATTGACCCCCACCCGCATGGCCACCGCCGCCGTCGAGCCGCCCACGCCGAGCGCATTCAGGTGCGTCGCAACTGGCGCTGGCACCGCCATGCGCCACGGCGCGGGGCCTCGTCGCCCTGCACGCCGCTATTTGGTTGCCTCGCCAGCCGATTGCGAAAGGAGCTTCGTTGCCAGCATTGCGGTCGTGGGACGGGGTTGGCATGCACCGCGTGACGGCCGGGCTCCCGCGCGCGTACATAGTGGGCGGTTTCCATTGGAGGCGAGGTTGCTGCGATGGGATGGTGTGCCGTTGATGTGCGGTCACATGTGCGCGCGTTCCCGGTAGGCGCGACCGAGAGGTGCGGGCTTTGCGCGCGCCGTGCGCGCAAGCGCCCCACATGTGGCGGACTTTGCCTGGAACAGGAAAGGGGACCGCCGATGAAATCATGCGTCACATGCAAGCCGCAGCCGGCCGGCGCCGTTGTTCGCAGCTGCCAGTCGACGGAGGTGGCTACATGCGACCAACCATCCGCCCCGTTCATTGTCCTGCAGCGCTGCCGGCCAATGCCGCAAGCTGCACGAACACGTGGGATGTGCCCGGCGGAATGGGCCTTCGCTGTCGTTGGATAGTGGAAGAGCCAGTGCCAGCTTGCGCGCGCGGCGTGCGCAAACAGCAGGCCGACAAAGCAACGGGCTGTCTCAGAGCAAGGCAATGATGCGATGTCTCACAATTTTACAAGACTGTCTATCTCAAATCCCCCCCCCCTCCCCGCACAGCACAGGTCCGCACTACTCCGACATCGTGGAGTGGGAGCCAGCCTCGGAGGCCTGCGTCTCTGCGACCCCGGTAGCCAACGGGGACGAGGTGGGTTCGTGGGTCCCTCCGGCAATGCAGGCGTCGCCGGCGCCATGATCCCTGGCCTCGACAGCGGCGGCTGGGGCCTCGCCGACGGGCTGGTGCGCTGACGCGGATCCCGTCGCGGCCTTCAGCGGCGCCTTCAGCGTGGACCGCCACCGGTCCTCCTCTTCCTTCGAGGGCCACTCCTCGTAGCACCCCGCCCAGACCGCGGCTTCCAGGGCCTGCTCCTTCTCCGCCGTGTCGTTGTGGTTGTCCTTGTTGTTCCGGTTCCACTCGGTGAAGTCCTTGGCCTGCTGGAGGGTCAGGGCCCTCCCCGCCGCTAACGTGCGGAGGAAGTACCTGGTGTCCGCAAACACCTCCCGGGCGAGGGCGGCCCCCCTGGCCTTGATGAGGCCAATGTCCTCCCGGGGGATGGACCGGAAGAACGGCTCGGCCAGCCTGGCGCAAGCCCCCCCGAACATCCACTGGATGCCGTTCATGGCGACCGCGTCCTTGAGGAACGCCTGGAAGTTCTCGGGGAGCGGCGCGGACCCGGTGGCCGTGTGCTGCGAGGACAAGCAGTCGAGGGTGAGTACCGGGAGGAAATTAGGATCGTCTGCTGTTGAGGGTTCGTGCGCGCAGAGCGCGCAAACAGGGGGGGATTGTACTCACCGCATCGTCAATCAGACCGGGCTTCTCCAGTGACTCTGCCACCTCCTGCACGGCACGGGATTCCGGGTTGCGCCGGGCCTCCAGCGCGGCGAACAGCTGGCCCTCCCGGTGGAAGAGCGTCTGGAGGCGGCGGCGGGCGCAGTTGTTCTGCACGGCGTCCGTCTCGAATCCCAGGGCGTCGCGTCCCTCCAGGAGGGCGGCGACCATTGCAGTGCCGGTGCTGTTGCACAGGCTCAGCACCGACCCCTGGCTCGGGGACAGCAGGCGCACCAGGAGCCGCGACTCCTCCAGCGACTTCTGGGTGCGGTTCACCTTCCGCTTCCGGTCCCCCACCAGCACAGCGTCCAGCTCGTGCCGCCCGCACTTCGACGACGCCTCCGGCTTGGGGAAGAAATATGTCATCCTCCCCCCCAGCCGGCCCCCGAGGTCGTCCGCCCTCACACCATCTGGCCGTGGTTAATCTTCATAACCAGGATGGGGATGCCGCGGCCGGGCGTCTTCGCCCCTTTACGGAGGTGGGCCTTCTCGTCGCGGCCCATGGTGATGACGAAGTGACCCCTGACGGGGTACTCCTGCTCCGTGGCCCACTCGTGGACGGCCTCCAGCATCGCGTGGACGTCCTCGTGGCAGGTGTAGATCGCCACGTTGAAGTGGCGGGCGCCGTTCACGCGGGTGGCGGAGGGTGGCAGGATGCCCGAAGCGTGGCAGGCGTCCAGCGCCAGGCGGACGTCCGCACCCTTCCAGCGCTCCTCCTCCTTGTCCCAGAGAAGGCCGACCTCTGGGTCGTGCTTCTTCATTCCAAAAGGTGGGTCGATGAGGACGAGCTCCGCCTCCTGGGACCAGCCCTCCGCGTGCTTGTAGGCGGCCCGCTCCCTGGCGTCGCCCTCCACGAGCCTCGCCCTCACAACCTTGCGGTGGGAGAGGAGCGTGGTGGGGTCGTGGTGGCCGAAGTCCACACCCAGCCTGGGGACGACCCACCGTGCCACCTGCATCGGCCGCCACGGCACGAACCCCCCAGCCAGCACCCGCCTGCGGACCTCCTTCTCCACGGTAACCTCCTGTCCCAGCGCGGCGCAGTGCGCATAGGCAGCCAGTGTCATGTGGGCCCGCTTGGCCAGGGGATCGGGGAGGTGCTGGTCGTCCAACTGAATGTCGGCGTCTATGGCGGGGAACCGAATGGCCATTGTGTGCCTCCTGCTGTCCCCCTCCTTTTCGGGCTTTGGGGGTGTCGGCGGCCGGGGTGGCAGGTCGTGGCCGGGTATCCACTCCGGGGCTTCCTTTGACTGAAGGTCGGCGTCAGTGAATTTGGCGGGGGGGGTTGTTGTAGATGTCCCACCGCCAGCCCCTGGCCCGGGACCCCATGAACGGCTTGAGAAAGTCGAAGAGGTCGGCGGTGGTGAACCCGGCGTCGCTTCTCAGACCATCCCAGGTGTCCTCCCTCGACAGGTCGTACTCGACCTGCTTCTGTGTGATGCCCGTGGTCTGCCTTGGATCCGCCTGCGCAGCGCACGTACCGTTGATGCAACAGAAAGAACAAGCGGGGAATGGGGGGTCGGGGTTTGCGCGCGCAGCGCGCGCAAGCGTGTCGGGACGTCGCCGTGTTAAGAGGACAGCGCCGGCCACCGGCCAGGAGGATGTCCTTCACTCCCGATCCGCACTTGTGAGGACGGCATCGGGACCACGCCCTCGACAGAACGGGTGCAGAAGACGCATGGGATTGACGGGAGTTTGCGCGCGCGGCGCGCGCAAACGCAACGGGATGCCGCCGCGTCCAGGGGACCGTCACACCCACCGTGCCAACAAGGTACGCCAGCTCCCAAAGCTGTTCGACGACAGTGGCCTGGAGGAAGCAGAGGACGTCGGCCGTGCTGTACAGAAGGGGAGGCTGCTGCCGCATCCATTGGCGGCTGGCGCGGAGGAAGGGCTCCAGGAAGTCCGCCTCGTCCGTCGTCATGAACGAGAGCCCGGTACCGGCTCCTGTCAGGACGAGGTTGTCCCTCTGGTCCGGCCTGACGAGGACCTTGGCCTCCGTGTCATACGCCAGGTCCCCGGCGCGCAGGCGGAATTTCAGCAGGGTCTCCTCGCGCGCCTGAATGGAGCCGGTGAGGGACCCGCACAGGAGGGCGTGCGCCGACGTCACCTTCTTTAGGAGAGTCTCCCCGTAGCCCCCCACCCGCACCTCCTCGGAGATGGCGTGCGTCGGGAGCAGGAACTGGGGGAGCCAGTGCTCCTTCGAGGCGTCGCTGACGCCGAGGTCCCCCAGCAGGTCGACGTATTTGGGCCCGTCTGGCAGCTCCTGCGCCTTCCTCATCTTGAGGGGCAGGGGGTCCCTGGCACTCCTGTCCAGGGATAGGACGAAGTTGCACTGGGTGGAGTTCCTGCAGGCCTCCAGGGACGACCGGACGTCGAGGTTCCAACCGGCCACCAACTGGAACTGGGCCCCCCACCTCTCCTGCACCTCCTCCACCTTCACACCCTCCACCTTCGGAAGCCTGGTTTTCAGCACCGTGCAGAGGTAGTTGTAGGTGTGGAGGCGGGCTGTCCACTCGGCGTGCTCCCGCAGGCTGATGAACCAGTCTGCCACGGTGGGGGATGACCACTCCTGTTTGCGCCACAGGATAGCCACGACCTCCATGATGTCGCCGGCGGCGCCGCCAAGGATGGCCCCGAAGGTCTCCACGTAGTAAGACTCGGGGTACGCGGAGACGCTCTTGAGGTACGCCCGGTGCACCGCGCGTTCGTGGGGACGGACGGTCGGTGACAGACCCGCCACCTCCGACTCCCCCTCCAGGGCGCGGATCATTCGCATCCACGCCCTGTGGGCCGGCTTCCCCATCAGCGCGATGTTCATCTCGGCGGTGTAGATGCGGGAGGGGGAGTTTCGCGCGACAGAGCCCATGTATTTTTTCATGCTCTGGTTTTTGCGACTGAGCGCCTGCGTCGCAGAAAAGCAGCCGGTCAGGAATATGCAAACCGTGGTAACGCGGAAGTGTCCGGGTGGCTGAAGCGGTGGGCGCATCCCGCATCGAATTGCGGAATTGTGAATCTGCGTTTGCGCGCGCCGCGCGCGCGAACAACATCCCTGCAGCGATGGCTGATCAAGCGTGCGTAGTGCAATGGGAGGTGGGGCTGCGCGAAGGAAGCACACCTCATCGCGGGCTTTCTGCATCTCCTCGGTGCCGAGGCCCTTCTCCCGGGCTATCTCGAGCTCCCTCTCGTACTCCAACTCCACCTCCGCCCGCTTCTTCGCCTCCCGCCTGTCTTTCTTGTCGGCCTGGGCGGACGCCTCCTGGGGCCGCTCCATCATGTTGTTGAGGCGGGTGAAGAACTCGAACCAACGCTCCGCGTCGGTGACGGGCATCTCCACGCGCTGCGGCTTGGCGGTTCCGGGGGGCATCCGCGGCGGGCTCCCGAGACTCACCCACATCTCGCGGATGAAGGGGATGACGTGCACGGGGGAGGTGTGGTCGGAGTAGTTCCCGATCACCTTGGCGTCCTTCGACCGCAGCAGATTCTCGGCCCGCGCCAGGAACCGGAGGTGGTCGTCCCCCAGCTGCTTCCGAAAGAAGAGGTAGACCGCCCGGTACCGCTGGACGCCCTCCCGGCCCTGCTTCAGCAGCCTCGCGTGGGCCTCCGTCGAGTGGTTGCCCACGATCGTCACGAAGGTGGGCTTGTGCGGGTCGTCGGCCCGCCCCCCCTGGGGTGGTGCAGGGTTGTACTCCACGCAGGCGAGGAGCTCCTCGACGCCCTCTCCCTTTATCCACTGTTGTACATCCCCTCGATCCTCGCCTTCGCCGCGGCGTCCTCCCTCCGGTAGTCCACCACGACCACCGCCGGGGTGAGGTTGATGGCCCGGAAACTTCCGTAGAAGTACCGGACGTGGTCCTCGACGAACGCCCGTGTCGTCAGCTCCACCGGTGGGCGGTTGTTGAAGATGAGGGGGTCCCCGCGGTCGGTGTACGCCGCCGCCGACGACAGGAGCGTCAGGAACGGGTCCTGAATCTCGATGCCGCGGCTCCCGAGGGTCTTCCCGTGCACTAGGCGCACGTGGTCCTCCAGACCGCCATAGGCCAGCCGCCTCCAGACGCCCAGCTGCCCCGGCGCCTTCCCCTCGTTCTCGGGGACGTCGCGGTGGCAGGCCGCGAAGTCGTACCCAATGTTGGGGTCGATCTTCGCCTTCGCCGCCACTGCCGTGTCGCCACCTTGCTTGGCGCCGGCAGCACGGCTCCTCCCGGCCCGTGGGGCCCCGCTGGCCTTGTCCTCACGCAGTCTTCTCCTCTTCATCGGTGGCCCCTCCTGCTCCGGCGCGGGTTCAGAACCCGCCACGGCTGCCGCAGGAGGGGCGGTCGGCGGCTGGACAACCGTAGGGAGGGCCTCCTCCCCCGAGGGACCCGCCACCGGCTGGACGCAAACCTCCACCAACTCCTGCACGACCTCCGCCACTTCCAGAATGTCGTCCGACCTCATCTCGTCCACGCCAATCTCCTGGTTTGCGGACTCTCCCTGGGCGGCGAGATCGCCGGGCTCCAAAACGAGTTCTGGCCGGTTGGCCCGGAGGAACCCCAGGATCCGCTCCATGACGTCCGCGGGCAGGGTGTTGTGCAGGCGGCTCGCCAGCGCGCGGAAGTAGCAGTCCCGGGAGCAGGCCTGGGAGATGCCCACCCCCTCGCCCTCCGCCCCGAGTGCCGTCTGGATCTGAAATCCGCAGATGACGTGGACCGCCCTCTCCCCGCAGTGCACGCAGGGGTGGAGCTCCTCCCCGGCCTCCTCCGGGAAGCCCTGCGCGATGCAGAATTCTGGCGGCTGGATGTCGCACGCCCTGGACTCGTTCGCGGGCTGGGGGGCAGGTTCGGGCACCTCCTCGGTGGTTGGCCGCGTCTCGCCTTCCCCTTGGCCGGCCGGTGCCTCCGAAGAGTCCATGACCTCGTCTGTCGATGGTGCCTGCGCAGGTTGAGAAGGAGGCGGCGGCGGGGGCGGATCCTGGGCCTCCTCTTCGGGCGGCGGTGGGGGTGGCGCCGCTTCTAGAGGGATGTCGTCCTGTGGCGGGGGCGGAGGGGGTGGCGGGGGAGGTGGCGGGGTCGTGCCCCGATCCGAATCAGTCCGGGAGGCGTCATGATGCTCGGCTTGCTCCTCGCCCGGCATCGTCACCACCGCGGGCTCCTCCACGTGGATAGGCGTGTTGACCTCGACGTTCGCCGATGGTCCAGCAGCCTCCGTCCTCCTCCTGGTGCGCATACTGTCTGTGATCGCTGTCTGCCGCCTCCTGGGTTCTTTGTACACTTCGCCCTGCAGAACGGTCAGAAAACTCTTTGCAAGTTGTCGACTGCCGACACAGAACCTTCGAATGAAGGTGGCAAAGCAAGGTAGCTTGCGCGCGCGGCGCGTGCAAGCTACACACTGACGGTCCTTGCTGTCGGCTACAAACTCGCTCCCGGCGATGCGTGGTGCCCGCCCCCCTTCGTGCTGCCTGTTCGTCAACCGGCCGACCAGGACACAGACAGATCGAGTGATGGACAATGGTTTCTTTCGACGTCAGCTGCTCCTCTGGCAGGGAGTTTGCGCGCGCGGCGCGCGCAAACCCCCGCGTTTCGAATACCGTTCCGCTGCGTCGGGTCCCTGTTGAACGCGTTCCAACTGTCCCGCAGCTGACAATGAGACCCGGGATGGCAGCGTCGCGGCGGTCGGTGCTCGTTCGGTGCCGTTTGCGCGCGCGGCGCGCGCAAACGGCTACGGCTGGGACCCACGCGTTATTTCATCATATTCCTTTTCATTCCATTACTCATGTCCGACTCAAGAAAGTGTGTCAGTATTGCGTCGCCTCCCCCCCCTTCGCGCATGGGCTCTTCGAAGGCTCTGGAACTTT